>CAUYLG010045059.1:0-105939 GCA_963573385.1 Cacajao melanocephalus | reverse complement strand
AGCCTCCCGAGCAGCTGAGATTACAGGCGCCCACCATCACACCCAGCTAATTTTTTGTAGTTTTAGTAGAGATGGGGTTTCACCATGTTGGCCAGGCTGGTCTCAAACTCCAGACCTCTAGTTATCTGCCTGCCTTGGCCTCCCAAAGTGCTGGGATTACAGGCATGAACCACTGTGCCTGGCCCAGTCTTTTTCTCACAAGTCTATTCAGAAATTCTGTTTCTTCTTGAGTCAGTTTTGGTCATTTGTATCTTTCTATCAATTTCCCCATTTTAATCTTTTATGTAATTTGTTATATCTAATTTAAATAACTAAGTTTAATATATCTAAGTTCTCTAACTTGTTAATTATCTGAATACAGTTGTTTATAGTATTCTTTTATAATCTTTTTTATTTTTTCTAAGGTCATTCATGATGTGTCTCCTTTAATTCTTAATTACAGTCCTGTGAGTCTTTTCTCTCTCTTTTCCTTACAGTATTTTAAAGCAAACCCTGCTCCCCCACCCCATTTTGGGGGAATGAATTCTACTAGTTTAGATGTTACGTGGTTTATTTTTCTTCTCTGGGCGGTTATACTTAGATTCTTTTAGTGTGCAAACTTAAAAGTATGAAGTTATCATCACCTCTTCCTTTTTTCTAAATGACTCAAAACTTTTGGTCATTTTCTGGACCAGGGTCTATAAGGTAGATTCTTAGGCCTTGTTGGTAAAAGTCTCTGAACTCCCGGGCTGAAGTGATCCTCTTGCCTCAGCCTTCTGCATAGCTGGGACTACAGATAGACACCACCACGCCTGGTGGTATTGAATTTATTAATAAACATTAAATATTTTAATTTTTTGTAGCAGCCAGTCTTGCTGTGTTGCCCAAGTTGGTCTCATACTCTTGGCCTCAAGCAGTCCTCCCACCTCTGCTTCCCAAAGTGTTGGAGTTACAGGCGTGAGCCATGGCACCCAGCCTCCTCCCTCCCTCCCTCGTGCTTGTATGTTGAGCTCTGTGCTGGCCGACTTTTCCTGAGTCAGTTGATACTGTTATATTCTAGGCTTGTTTCTGCCGAGAAGTCTGCCATCAGGCTGATTGCCGTTGTTTTGGTAGACTTGCGGAGCGCTCGGCTTTGTCTTCTCTCATTGTCCTGTTTCTTTCTAGTTCTTGGGGGTGCTTTTCTAGGGCTGCATGCAGTTTTTCATTTATTTAGTTTTCCTGTGGATGGTTCAGCTCTTCCAGGGCCCTAGGCCTCCGTGTCCTGGGAACTGGAGGCTCTGTTTCCCTTTCCCACGAGTCTGTTGTCATCCCAGCTCCTAGCCTGCAGGGCAGCATTCTATAATACATAATATGAGCCATACAGAATTTAAAATTTCCAAGAAGCCACATTAAAAAGGTAAGCAGATGACATTAACTTTAATAACATGTTGCATTTAGCCCATTATATCGAACATATTATCATTCCAGGCCGGGCACGGTGGCTCACGCCTGTAATCCCAACAATTTGGGAGGCTGAGGTGGGCCGATCACCTGAGGTCAGGAATTTAAGACCAGCCTGGGCAACATGGTGAAACCCCATCTCCATTAAACATTTAAAACCTAGCCGGGTGTGGTGGTGTGTGCCTATAATCCCAGCTGCTCAGGAGTTTGAGGCAGGAGAATCACTTGAACCTGGGAGGCGGAGGTTGCAGTGAGCCGAGATCGTGCCGCTGCACTCCAGCCTGGGTGACAGAGCGAGACTCCGTCTCAAAAAAAAAAAGAGAAAAAATATTATCTTTCCACATGTAATCTATATAGAAACTTATTAAATTTACATGTTTTTGTTACTGAGTCTTCCAAATCTAGGCTGTATTTTATACTCCCAGCATGTCTCAGTTAGGGCCAGTCACATTTCAAGTGCTTCACAGGGCCACATGCGTTGGGGTATGCCTATGATCTCAGCACTTTGGGAGGCCAAGGTGGGAGGATCACTTGAGGCCAGGAATTCGAGACCAGCATGGGCAACATAATGAGACCCTGTATCTTAAAAAAAAATTTTTTTTACCAATTTTTGATTTGATATCTGTAAAAAATAATAAGAAAAAAAGAACAATCAAGTACTTCATAGCCACATGGAGCTAGTGGCCGCCATATTGGACAAACGGCTGTAGGCCCTGTATCTGATTCTGATGTTCCCCTGGGCCATGTGAGCTTACGCCTCCAGCACCGAGCTGTCTTGTTGCTGTTGGCACTTGGGATTCTTTTCCTGGCTTTTGACCTAGGCTATGTGTTAAAAAATCTTTTGTCATACATGTCTATGTTAATAGCTGGAGGAAGAGGTCAGTTCAGTCCACCATGTCGCTGGAAGTACTTTTATTTATTCCTTGAAACAACCTTGTGAAGGAGGTACCCATAGGCCCAATTTACAGATGAGGCACCCGGGGCTCGTGGAGCTTAAGTGACTTGCCCAAAGTCACATGGCTGTCATGTGGCAGAGAGGAGACCCAGCTCGATCAAGGTCTGCTTGAATTTTAAGTCCACGCTCTGCCCACCGTGTTGTTTTGCCACCTCATAACCTGCATTCTTTCTGCTTCATTTTCAGGAATTAGTTGCCATCAAGGGCTCTCTCCTCCCTGTCTCCTTACACGGTTCTGCTTATCTGGACAGTAGCTCTTGGCCAAGATCTGGCAGTGGAGAGCCATGGACCAGTGCAGCCTCGGGGACGAGGGTGCCCTCCCGTCAGAAATGCACCTCCCTTCATTTTCCCAGAGCCAAGGGCTCCACTGCAGCGACACCCTCAGCCGGGATCTGGGTCCCAACCCTCGAGACCTGCTCTACGCTGGCCTGAGTGGTTTGGACTCAGACCTCAGCCTCCCAATGCCTGACATGCCCAGTGAAGCTCTCGAGGACAACTTAGACACCGTGTCCCTGTACTCGGGGAAGGACAGTGATTCTGTGAAGCTGCTGGA
Organism: Cacajao melanocephalus; assembly: GCA_963573385.1. Taxonomy (NCBI): domain Eukaryota; kingdom Metazoa; phylum Chordata; class Mammalia; order Primates; family Pitheciidae; genus Cacajao; species Cacajao melanocephalus. The sequence goes on along the minus strand of CAUYLG010045059.1, from coordinate 103,012 downwards.
GGAGTATGCAGACTCGGAGTCTCAGGCATCCTTACAAGGTGAGGCCGTCACCTGGGTAGAAGGGCCCTGTGGGCTGTTTGGCCGTTTCTGTGGCGCGAGGGACTGATTCTGCGTGGACTGGTTAACAAAATTTTTCCCTCCTACAGCTGACTTAGGGAACAGTCACTTTTTTTTTTCCTCCTTGGGAATTATTCCCCAATTCTTTTTTTTTTTTTTTTTGGCAGAATCTCACTCTCTCCCAGGCTGGAGTGCAGTGGCACGACCTCAGTTCACTGCAACTTCTGGCTTCCCAATTCAAGCGATTTTCCAGCCTCAGCCTCCTGAGTAGCTGGGATTACAAGCACCTGCCACCACACCTGGCTAATTTTTGTATTTTTAGTAGAGACAGGGTTTCACCGTGTTGGCCAGGCTGGTCTTGAACTCCTGACCTCAAGTGATCCTCCCACCTCGGCCTCCCAAAGTGCTGGAATTATAGGCATGAGCCACCACGCCCAGCCTCCAATTCTTAGTAAAGGAAGCAGAACCCTCATTCTAGGGAATAATGTCCAGAAACTTAGGTGTTTGGGGATATCCTTATCTTTTGTGTGGTGTGTGGGCAGATATTAGCATTTACTGATGACTTTCCTTCCCATTACCACATCCTAGAGGCTCATTTCACTTTTCCAGAGTGAACTGGTATCCTCTCCCTTCTGATCTTTGGTTGTAAAGGCCTTCCTAGATCCCAGTGTCTTCATCCATAGAGCAGGTGGAGAATAATATCCTCTCCGCCTCCCCCTAGAGTAAAGCAAAAGAAGAAACTGTTGTAAACACACTTCATAGACCAAAGCACTGGTGAGATATTCCGGGGTTTTTTTTTGAGATGGAGTCTCGCTCTGTTGCCCAGGCAGGAGCGCAGTGGCGCAGTCTTGGCTCACTGCAACCTCAGCCTCCCAGGCTCAAATGATTCTCCTGCCTCAGCCTCTCAAGTAGCTGGGATTATAGGCGCACACCACTATGCCCAGCTAATTTTTGTAGTTTTGGAAGAGACGGGGTTTCACCATGTTGGCCAGGCTGGTCCTGAACTCCTGACTTCAAATGATCCACCTGCCTTGGCCTCCCAGAGTGCTGGATTACAGGTGTAAGCCACTGTGCCCAGCCCAGATATTAGGTTGTTTCAAACATTTCACCAGGAAAAGCAATATGGCAGTTTACTCCCTTGCAGCTAGATCTGTGTACAAAGTTACATTTATTTCCTTATGCGAAAAGCCCACAAATAGAATTGGCTGGGTGTGTGAAAGGATTTCCACTTTTCCAAGGATTTGGAGAATATATTTCTGATTGTCCTTCCAAGAGAACCAGTGATGGCGTGGTCATAAAGCCCTGCCTGGTGCAGTCACGCTGCTCTGGAAGGGCTTCAGCCTGCAGTCGCCCCTCCACGTGTGGCACCAAGTCCGGGTGCCATACTGCAGGGCTTCCGTTCCCCTCACCTGCTCCTGACCCTTGTTTCCTTTGTGTGGAAAGCTGCTGAGGTTGGAGCAAGAGTTCTTGCGAGACATTACAACGCCACCATGGTTCTAAGAGGTGTGGAGTGCCTTGGCCCCGCTTTTTGCTTGGTTGCCCCGGCTGCATATAACCTGTGCTTTCTCCCTCTGTTTAGACCTGGGGCTAGGCACGCTGAAGGCTAAAGAGGCTGATGACGGAGGAAGGGCCACCTCAGGGAGTGCCAGGAAAGGAAAGCGGCAGCACAGTTCCCCTCTACACCCGCTTCTGGACTGCAGCCTGTGCGGGAAGCTGTTCAGCAGTGCCAGCTCTCTGAGCAAGCACTACCTGACGCACAGCCAGGAGAGGAAGCACGTCTGCAAAATCTGCAGCAAGGCCTTTAAGCGCCAGGACCACCTGTATGTAGGAGTCGGGTCAGAAACACGTCTGCTCAGGGGCTGGGGGTGGGGACATGTTCCTGGGTCTTCTTCCTATCCTCCCACATCAACCTGCCTCATCCTCTGTTGGGTTTTTCAGACATGTATAACTTCTGCTCAGCTGCAGCCACATTTTTTTTTTTTTTGAGACGAAGTCTCACTCTGTCACCCAGGCTGAAGTGCAGTGGTGCGATCTCCACTCACTGCAACCTCTGCCTCCCAAGTTCAAGCAATTCTCCTGCCTCAGCCTCCTGAGTAGTTGGGATTACAGGTAGTAGCCCCGCCGCCATGCCCAGGTAATTTTTGTATTATTTTTAGTAGAGACAGGGTTTCACCATGTTGGCCAGGCTGGTCTTGAACTCCTGACCTCAAGTGATCCACCTGCCTCGGCCTCCCAAAGTGCTGGGATTACACGCGTGAGCCACTGCGCCCAGCCCACTCCATTCTTCTCACATGGGCGTTGCCCAAACAGATCACTCTTCCCAGCCCCTAAATTCACACCTGTGAGGAAGCCACTGCTCCTGTTTGCAGAAGGGCCCCTTGTGGGTTAAAAACGCTTAAGGGTTGGCTCCTGAGGCAGTCGTGTGGTGGGAGGAGTTGGGCTAACTTTACAGAGCCATTTCCTGAGTCTCTGCTAGGTGTCTGAGGAAAACGGATCTGCGTTCTGTGTGTGTTGGGATAGCATGGGAAACGAAAGATGAGATGCCTGCTTCTAGAATACGGCAATGGAGCATTAACCCTTGTTTTTTCTTTTTTTAAAAAACTCATTCTGTTCCTTTTACACTTTGACTTAAAAAGTATCAGGAGCAAAATTTCCTTTTTTTTTTTTTTTTGAGACAGTTTCACTTTGTCACCCAGGCTGGAGTGCAGTGGTGTGATCTCAGCTCACTGCAGCTCTGCCTCCCAGGTTTAAGCAATTCTCCTGCCTCAGCCTCTTGAGTAGCTGTCACTACAAGCATGCACTACCACACCCAGCTAATTTTTGTATTTTTAGTAGAGATGGGGTTTCACCATGTTGGCCAGAGGTCTAGAACTCTTGGCCTCAAGTGGTCCACCCGACTCGGCCTCCCAAAGTGCTGGGATTACAGGCGTAAGCCACCACTTCATGTCTTGGAAATGAAAAGCTTGTCTTGCCTGTGGAGGAAGGAAAAACAGACTTTTTTCAAACCAGGACACCTGCAAGTGAGAGATGAAAATACCTTGCATTCATACTGGGCCCCTCCCTTTCACAGGGGGCTTTGACATCTTTCATCTTATCCTCTCACACACACCTACCCCAGGAAAAAGAGCTGATTTGCTCATGTTACAAGTTGGTAACAGCTGGGGTAGAACTTAGGTCTCCTGATGGCGTCTCTGTTGCTTCCCTCAGACAGAGGCCGAGGGTGAGCTTTTGGGGAAAGACTCTATGGTTTCCTCCACATTGACTAGGATTGTGCCGAGTAGGGCTGTGGGGAGCTCAGAGGATGAGGTACTCCTCTGCTTATGTTTATAATGTGTTCATGCAGAGGTAGGTGTGATAGAATACATATTTACATGCATTTCTGTTTGCAGAGACTATAGGCACATTTGGCTGTTTGGCTCTATAACGTTTCTATGGATTGGGCCTCTGTAAATTGGCTCCTTTGCTGTGGGCGGTTCCAGGTAGCATCTTCTTAGGGGTCTCCTACAGTAAGGCACAGACTCCTTTGTTAAAGGAGGGATCGTCCCCAAGTTAGCATCTCCTCCAGTCTATTATGCAGAATTCTGGTTCTCAGGAATGCTTTTAGGTGCTTTTTGAAAATAAAACCAAAAACAGTTCCCTGGGCAAATAAGTTTGAGAGACACTCAAAGTTAAACAGGTCTCTCTCTGTGTGGCTTTTAAATTTGCTACTGTGCGCCAGGTGTGGTGGCTCACGCCTATAATCCCAGCACTTTGGGAGGCTGAGGTGGGCAGATCACTTGAGGTCAGGAGTTCAAGACCAGCCTGGCCAACATGGCGAAACCCTGTCTCTACTAAAAATACAAAAATTAGCCGGGTGCGGTGGTGCAAACCTGTAGTCCCAGCTACTCAGGAGGCTGAGACACAAGTATCTCTTGAACCTGGGAGGTGGAGGTTGCAGTGAGCCGAGATCATGCCACTGCACTCCAGCCTGGGCAACAGAGCAAGCCTCCACCTCAAAAACAAAAAAATAACTAATTAATTAATTAATTAAATTTGCTGCTGTGCATTGTGAACTTCCAAGGAGTGAATGGTGATTTTTCAAAACTTACTGTTCAGCTGCGCCCAAAGGCCTTGAGGAGCAACTCTGGAGCTTTGTGTCTTCCTTGGGAACCCATTCTGGTGAAGTCTAATCTGGCCTCAGTGGATTTTTTTATTATTTTTTTTAAATTTTATTTATTTATTTGTTTTTAGTAAGAGTCTTGCTCTGTTGCGCAGGCTGGAGTGCAGTGGCGTGATCTTGGCTCACTGCAACCTTCACCTTCTGGGTTCAAGTGATTCTCCTGCCTCAGCCTCCCCAGTAGCTGGGATTACAGGCATGTGCTACCACACCCAGCTAATTTTTTGTATTTTTGGTGGACAGGTTTTATCATGTTGGTCAGGCTGGTCTCAAACTCCTGATCTCAGGTGATCTACCTGCCTCAGCCTCCCAAAGTGCTGGGGTTACAGGCATGAGCCCCACTGGATTTTTTTTACTTTTCTATAGGGGGTTTGCTTAAAGGTGAGGGAGAGAAGCTCTCCCTCCAGATGGCTTTGACAGAAGCAGGGTTTGCTGGGTGGTCTTTCCTCGTGGGGACCGAGTACAATTTCTGCATTGTGGTGCAACTGCACCACAGACTCTCGGGGCCGCCGGGGTCCTACGGCAGAACGTGCGGTCCCAGGCGCCCCGCTGACGCCCCTGCTTGTGTCTGGCTCCAGGACCGGGCACATGCTCACCCACCAGAAGACAAAGCCCTTCGTGTGCATCGAGCAGGGCTGCAGCAAGAGCTACTGCGACTACCGCTCTCTGCGCCGGCACTATGAGGTCCAGCACGGCCTGTGCATCTTGAAGGAAGCCCCCTCGGAGGAGGAGGCCTGCGGGGACTCCCCCCACGCCCACGAGTCTGCTGGCCAGCCGCCCCCCAGCAGTCTGCGGTCCCTGGTGCCCCCGGAGGCCAGGTCCCCCAGCTCCCTCCTGCCCCACCGGGATCTCCTGCGCCGCATCGTGAGCAGCATCGTCCACCAGAAGACCCCTTCTCCTGGCCCGGCCCCGGCGGGGGCTTCAGACAGCGAAGTGAGGAACACGGCCTGTCCCTGCCCTGCCTCATCAGCGTCTTCCTCCTGCTCCCCAGCCGACCCCGCCGCGGCTCCTGCAGAGCTGGACATCGAGCTTTCGGAGGAGCCTCGCCTACCGCAGAAGGAGCCGGCTGCTGACGTGTTCACAGCCCGTAACTCCAGGACCGCTGAGAATGGCGCCCCCGACCCGCCGGAGCCGGAGCCAGATCCCGCGCTGCTCCAGGCCCCGTCCACTGCGGAGGGCTGGCCGGAGGGTGGCCCCGTGCCCGCCTGCCTGCCTCTCTTCCGAGGCCAGACGGTCCCTGCCAGTTCCCAGTCATCGAGCCACGGCTTCCAGTGGCTCCGGAACCTGCCGGGCTGCCCCAAAAGCAAAGGCAACAACGTGTTTGTTGTCCACAAGCCCCCCGCCGTGCTGTCACGGGAAAGCTCCGAGTCTGGCCCTGGGCCCAGCAGCGCCGACCCCTCAGAGGAGCCCCCGCCTGGCCCCAGTGGCTGCCTGGAGGATGCGCTGCCCTTCCCTCCCGCGCTCCTGAAGGCCTCTGGGGAGGCCCCGAGCGACCCCAGGCCTGCCAGCGGGGAAGATGACCCCTGGGCCCCCAAGAAGAGCAAGTTCGACTGCGACTCCTTCCTGTGCCAGAACCCCGGGGAGACCGGCCTCCTGGAGGCCCAGAAGCCAGGGGGGCTCCCGGCGGATGCCAAGCCGCTCTTCCGCCAGCTCCTCCTGAAGTCGCAGGAGCCTCTGGTGAGCCACGAGCAGATGCAGGTGTTCCAGATGATCACCAAGTCCCAGCGGATCTTCTCCCACGCCCAGGTGGTAGCAGCCTCCTCCCAGCTCCCTGCGCCCGAGGGCAAGCTGGCCGCCCTGAAGCCGCTGCAGGGGCCATGGCCGCAGCAGCCCCCTCCGCTGACTCCTGCTGTGGACTCTGTCCACGCCGGCCCTGGAAACCCGGAGGCAGAGGGCTCCCCAGCCTGCAGGAGAAAAACCACGCCCGGGGTTTCCAGAGAGACCTCCCCCGGCAGCAAGAGACGAGACGCAAAGGGGGGACTGAAAGTGGCCCCGGTTCCAACTCCCCTTGCAGTGCCGTCTCTGGACCCTTCCAGGAATCCAGAAATCTCTTCTCTGGCCAAGCACTTGCGATCCTCGAAAGGGACCTTGGACCTGGGGGACGTCTTCCCCTCCACGGGCCAACGGCAGACACAGTTAGGTGGGGAGGAGCCACCGGGAGCCCCGCTGCCTGGGAAGCAGGCCCCAGCCGAGAATGGCGCAGCGTCCGGGACCACGAAAGGTGAGAAGGGCCCAGCCTGCTCCCGGGGCGGAAGCTACCGGCTCCTGGGCAACCCCAGGGCCCAGCGATTCTCCGGCTTCCGGAAGGAGAAGGTGAAGATGGATATGTGCTGTGCGGCTTCTCCGAGCCAGGTAGCCATGGCTTCCTTCTCGTCGGCCGGGCCTCCAGCAGATCCCTCCCGAGATTCCACGTCCAAGCTGACAATATTCAGCAGAATCCAGGTACCAGCTCTCTCTCTCTCTCTCTCTCACGTGTCCTAGTCAGAGTGGAGTGAGTTTCCTCTGCATTTGTTAGTTGTCCAGGCATTTTATTTCATCGCAGTGAATCCCTAGATGCAATTTTACAGAGGAAGAAATTCGTGAAATTGTGGTGTCCCCTACTAAAAAAAAAAAAAAAAAAAAAAAAAGACCAGAACGAGGCCAGGTGAGGTGGCTTACACCTGTAATCCCAGCCCTTTGGGAGGCTGAACTGGGAAGACACCTTGAGCTCAGGTGTTTTGAGACCAGCCTGGGCAACATGGCAAAACCCGTCTCTACCCAAATTTTTAAAAATTAGCCGGGCAGGGTGGTGCATACCTGTGGTCCCAGCTACCAGGGAGGCTGAGGTGGGAGAATCGCTTGCACCTGGGAGGTGGAGGTTTCACTGAGCTGAGATGGCGCCACTGCACTCCAGCCTGAGTGAACGAGTGAGACCCTGTCTCAAAAATAATAGTAGTAATAATAATAATAATAATAAATGAGGATATTCCAGAGTTGTTCGAAACACTTTTATCTCACTAAGCCTTTTTTGCTTGTTGTTTTTTTTCTCTCGTTTCCCTTTGGATTTGCCTTTTTAGATGCTTCAGAGGATATGAAGGTAGATGCCCTCCTTCCTTTAAATATTCCTGCTTGAAATGGCCATATGTTTTCTGATTGTGAGTCATGGTTTCCACGAGCACAAGTGGGCACCTGCTGCATGCCCCACACTTCAGCACATTGATAATCATGCACAGGTTCCTGCAGACACTGTGCTTGGAGGGCCTGGTCTGAAGAGCTCAGCCAGGACTCCAGACTCCAGGTCTAGCCTGGGCAACATGGCAAAACACCGTCTCTACCAAAACTTTAAACAATTAGCTGGGCATGGTGGCACTCGCCTGTGGTCCCAGGTACTTGGGAGGCTGATAGCTTCCCATTATACCACAGCAGCCTTATTTTTGTTTTATTAACAGCTTTATTATTCAGGTACCATAAAATGCACCATTTTTTTTTTTTAGAGATAGGGGGTCTCGCTATGTTTCCCAGCCTGGTCTTGAACGCCTGGGCTCAAGCTATCCTCTCATCTTGACCTTCTAAATTGTTGGGATTACAGGCATGAGCCACCGTGCCCAGCCAAATATAACATTTTATTTTATTTTTAAAATTTATTTATTTATTTCAGATGGAGTCTCACTCTGTCACCCTGGCTGGAGTGCAGTGGTACAATCTCAGCTCACTGCAACCTCTGCCTCCCGGGTTCAAGCAATTCTCTGCCTCAGCCTCCCAAGTAGCTGGGATTACAGGCACATACCACCCTGCCCAGCTAATTTTAGTATTTTTAGTAAAGCCAGGGTTTCACTGTGTTGGCCAGGCTGGTCTTGAACGCCTGACCTCAGGTGATCCACTTGCCTCAGCCTCCCAAAGTGCTGGGATTACAGACGTGAGCTACCGTGCCCAGCCTAAATACACCATTTTAAAGCATAGCATTGAGTAATTTGTAGTATATTCACAAGATTGTGCAACCATCACCACTCTTTCCAGAACGGTTTCATCTCCCCAAAAGGAACCCCACATTTCTTAGTTGTCACCCATAATCTCACCCTCCCCCCAGCCCCTGGCAGCCATGAGTCCCCTTTTTGTCTCTGTGGGTGTGTCTGTTCTGGATGTTGCATGTGAGTGGAATCATGCACTCTGTGGCTTTCGTGTCTGGCTTCCTTCACTCAGTGTGACATTGTCCAGGCTCATCCAAGGGGTGGCAAGCGGCAGAGCTGCATTCCTTTCCATGGCTGAGTGATGCTCTGTTGGATGGATAAGGCCGCATTTGATTTGTCTGTTCATCAGTGGATGGACATTTGGATTGTTTCCACTTTTTGGCTATTTTGAATATAGCGCTGCTGTGAATATTCACTCCTATACACATTTGGGTGGGGATTTGTGTTCTAGGAGTAGAATGGCCAGGTCTTTTTTTTTTTTTTTTTTTTTAAAGACAAGGTTTCACTGTGTTGGTCAGGCTGGTCTTGAACTCCCAACCTCAGGTGATCCGCCCACCTTGGCCTCCAAAGTGCTTGGATTACAGTCGGGAGCCACCACGCCCAGCCATAATCTTTTTTTTTTTTTTTTTTTTTTTAAGAGACAGGGTTTAACCATGTTGGTCAGGCTGTTCTTGAACTCTTGACCTCAGGTGATCCGCCTGCCTCAGCCTCCCAAAGTGCTGGGATTACAGGCATGAGCCACCGCACCCAGCCCTGAATGGCCAGGTCTTACAGCAGCTCTCTGTTTTAGGTCTGAGGAACCACTAGGCTGTTCTGCTGAGCAGCTGCACCGTTTCATCTTCCCACCCCCAGAGTATGAGGGCTCCATGTTCTCCACGTCCTCACCAACACTTGTTATTGTCTGTGTGTTTTTTTTTGTTTGTTTTGTTTTGTTTCTGAGACAGAGTCTCACTCTGTCACCAGGCTGGAGTGCAGTGGCGCAATCTTGGCTCACTGCAACCTCTGCCTCCCGGGTTCAAGCCATTCTCCTGCCTCAGCCTCCCGGGTTTGTTTTTTTTTTAATTTTAACTATCCTGGTGGATGTGAAGCGGTATATCATTCTGGTTTGGGTTTGTATTTGCCCGTGGCTGCTGATGTTGAATGCCTTTCTGTGTGCTTATTGGCCATCTGTGTATCTTCCTAAAAGAAATGTCTCTTCAGATCCTTAGCTTATTTTTTTGAAATCAAGTTACTATTTTTTGAGTTCTCTGTATATTCTGGATACAAGCCCCTTATCTGACACCTGACTTGCAAATATTCTCTCATTTTATGGGCTGTCTTTTCATTTTATTTATGGTACCATTTGCAGGATGAAAGTGGTTTTTTTTTTTTTTTTTTTTTGAGACAGGGTATAACAATTTCACTCAGGCTGGAATGAAGTTGTGTGATCATGGCTCACTGCAACCTTGAACTCCTGGGCTCAAGTGATTCTCCCACCACAGCCTCCTGCGTCGCTGGGATCACAGGCCCAGGCCACTATGCCCAGCTAATTTTTGTATTTTTTGTAGAGATGGGGTTTGGTTTCACCGTGTTGCCCAGGATGATCTCAAACTCCTGGACTGAAGCAATCCTCCCACCTTGGCCTCCCAAAGTCCTGGAATCACAGGCATGAGCCACCATGCCTGGCTAAAAGTCTTAAAATTTGATGAAGTCGAATGTGTCTGTTTTGCTTTCATATCTTATCTAAGAAACCACTGTCTACTCCAAGGTCGTGAAGATTTACTCTGATGTTTTTTTCTAAGAGTCTGTAATTTGAGCTCTTCTTGCCTCTTCATTTCTGATGTATTGGTTCAGATGCATTTTCATCTTCAGGGCGGAAACATCTACAGGCTTCCCCATCCAGTGAAGGAAGAGAACATGGCAGGTGGAGGGTAAGTTAAGAAGCCCACACCCCCTGCACGCGCCCCGACAGGAGTCCTCTGGCTTTCCTGTGCTGGCCAGGATAAGTGAGTGGGGAGGATGCTTTCAGTCTTAATGGGATTAGGGTACAGCCTCCATTTTTAGGGTTTATCAAGAGTAGTCAGGCCGGGTGCAATGGCTCATGCCTGTAATCCCAGCACTTTGGGAGGCTGAGGCCGGTGGATCACTTGAGGTTGGGGTTTGAGACCAGCCTGACCAGCGTGGTGAAACTCTGTCTCTACTAAAAATACAAAAATTAGCCAGGTGTATTGGCACAAACCCATAATCTTAGCTACTTGGGAGGCTGAGGCATGAAAATCACTTGAACCCAGGAGGCAGAGGTCACAGTGAGCTGAGATCGTGCTACTGCATTCCAGCCTGGGCAACAGAGCGAGACTCCCTCTCCAAAAAAAAAAAAAAAAAAAAAAGGAGTAGTCAGTGGATTGGAGTTATAGACAGAAAAGAAAGAAAACAAAAAATCAGTGATCAAAGGCAGAGTCCCAGTCTCCCACTCTTCTCTCCTGCCATGTCTGCCCACAGTAGTCAGCACAACGGTGGTCCCATGGACTGGATGGAGCCGAAGAGCACCTATGTCTGCAAGAACTGCAGCCAGATGTTTTATACGGAGAAAGGGCTGAGCAGCCACATGTGTTTCCACAGCGACCAGTGGCCATCACCTCGAGGGAAGCAGGAACCGCAGGTGAAGGGGCATGACCAGTGGCTTTGTGGTTACTGGGTTTCTGGCAGGCCTGTGGGGTGTTGACGAGACTGGTGTCACTTATCTCAGGATGGGGCCATCGCTCTGGGTGGGGGGCCAGAGTCGGGCTGTGTGGCTCTCCAGGGGCAGGCCATCGCCGTGGGCTGCAGCAGCTCTGCAGCTCAGACCATGCCCCAGACTCACTGCTGTTTTCTATGGCAGCTTTTTTTTTTTTTTTTTTTTTTTTTTGCTGAAGCAGCTCTTCCTTTCCCCACCTACCTATCTCTTAAAGAGCTGTCTCTTCTCTCTGTGTTTAGGTGTTCGGCACAGAGTTTTGTAAGCCGCTAAGACAGGTGCTGAGGCCAGAAGGGGACGGGCACAGTCCCCCAGAACCCAAGAAGCCCTTGGACCCCACGGCTGCAGCCCCTTTGGTGGTCCCCCTATCGGTCCCCGAGGTTCCAGTGACCCGACACATAGGGAGCACGGCCATGGTGGGTGCTTGTCAGTCTGCCTCCTTCCTGCCACCGCCCTCCCTGCTGGGGGAAGCTGTAGGACAAGCCCAAACCAGACACCACAGAAAATCTTGACTCCAAGCCAGGCGTGGTGGCACACACCTATAATCCCAGCACTTTGGGAGGCTGAGGCGGGCAGATCGCCTGAGCTCAGGAGTTCAAAACCAGCCTGGGCAACATGGTGAAACCCTGTCTTTACTAAAAATACAAAAAAATTAGCCGGGCGTGGTGGTGGGTGCCTGTAAACTCAGCTACTCAGGAGGCTGAGGCCCGAGAATCACTTGAACCCATGAAGCCTCTGCAGTGAGCCGAGATCACACCACTGCACTGCAGCCTGGGCAACAGTGAGACTCTGTCTCAAAAAAAAGGAAAATATCGATCCAGAAGAAGCTGGTTTGCACATTAATTCAGTCATTCAGCATTCACTGAGCCCCTCTGTGCCAGGCTTTGTGCTGGGTGGTAGTGGGGACACAGAGGTGACCACAATAGCCTGGGCCCTGCCTCCTAGGGCTCCTAGTCTGGTGTAGGAAACAGGCCTGTCCCCAGACCGTGATAATCCAGAGTAGGCAGGACTGGGAGCAGAGGGAGCCCAGAGAGTTCCCAGGGGGCTCCTGAACCAGCCTGAGGAGGTAAGGGAGGGCTTCCTGGAGGAGGCGGTATGGGCGCTGAGACCTAGAGGAGGAGGAGGAGTAGGGCTGGCAGAGCGGAGGGATTCCGTGGAGATGAGAGAGAGCGTGGTGAGTTATGAGTGATTGGTCTCAAAGGGCTTGTCTCTGCAGCCTGTACTGGAGGACCCCACCTGGAGAAGCTCCTGCTGGACTTGGGGACAGAGTCCATGGACCTGAAGGTCCCCTGAGTCAGTGGCTGGGTCATTTGGGTACTTGTCATTTGGGTGGAGCAGCATTTCTTTCTCGTCAGCATCACACTGTTTCTTTAGGGATATCTGCCTATTTAAGGGTCAGTCATCTTAACGGTTGAGGCCGTCCTTACAGAGTCAGGGGCTCTCCTGGGGCATCTGGATCATGGCCAGGCTCAGTGCCTCAGGTCTGGCCCCGTGTGGCCGGCCTCCTTTGTGGAGGGCTCGGCTGGGGGGTGTGGGTGGCCACGCCGGGCACGCGTGTCCTAGTCGCCTCTCTCCCGCCAGTCTCCTTTTCCTGCTCTCATTCCATCCTGGAGACGGAGTGGTGCAGTAGGCGACTTCAGGTGGCCACCTGTGGTTCTAAACTCTCTCCTTCTTCTTCAGGGACAAGAGAAAGATGGCGAGGAGCGAGACAGCAAGGAGAGCAGCCAGCAGAGGAAGCGGAAAAAGCGGCCCCCACCCAAATCACTGTTCATCCCCGCTCTGCCCTCCACGGCTGGGGAACCTGGCCCGGCAGGATGCCACCAGAGCCGCCTGCGGTCGCCCGTGTTCCTGGTGGACCACCTCCTGAAGGGCTTATTTCAGTGCTCCCCCTACACACCGCCGCCGATGCTCAGCCCCATCCGGGAGGGCTCTGGGCTATACTTCAACACCCTCTGTTCCACGTCCACTCAGGCCAGCCCTGACCAGCTCCTCAGCTCCATGCTCGGTGAGTAAGGCTGGGCACTCTGTGATCCCGGGGTGGATCGCCTGTGGACCAAGCCCACTCTCCCTTGTAGCATGTGGTTCAGGGATTGTCTCCTACCTGGATGTACCTAGTCTGAGGGACCCTTTGCTATTCAGACATGCCCCAGACTGACCTAAGTGCCTTCTAGTGCTTAGAATTTTACAGCCAGAAAGAAAACATAGAGGCCATTTAGCCTGACCATGCTTCTGCCTGCCCTTCTGTGTCATTTTCTTTTTCTTTCTTTTTTTTTTTTTGAGACGGAGTCTTGCTCTGTCACCAGGCTGGAGTGCAGTGGCACGATCTCGGCTCACTTGCAATCTCCACCTCCTGGGTTCAAGCAATTCTCCTGCCTCAGCCTCCCGAGTAGCTGGGACTACAGGTGTCTGCCAACATGCTCGGCTAATTTTTATATTTTTAGTAGAGATGGGGTTTCACCATGTTGGCCAGGCTGGTCTCGAGCTCTTGACCTTGGGATCTGCCTGCCTCGGACTCCCAAAGTGCTGGGATTACAGGTGTGAGCCTCGTCGCCCAGCCCTCTTTTTCTTTTTTGAGGCAGGGTCTCACTCCGTCACAGGCTGGAGTGCAGTTATGTGATCACAGTTCACTGCAGCCTCAGTCTCCTGGTCTCAAGTGATCCTCCAGCCTCAGACTCCCAAGTACCTGTGATTACAGGTATGCATCACCACAGCTGGGTAATTATTTTTTGTAGAGATGGGGTCTTGCTATGTTGTCTAGGCTGGTCTCGAACTCCTGGACCCATGCGATTTTGCATCCTTGGCCTCCCGAAGTACTGGCATTAAATGCGTGAGCCACCGTGTCCAGCCTGTGTCATTTTTTTTTTTTTAAGACGGAGTCTCACTCTGTTACCCAGGTTGGAGTGGAGTGGCATGATCTCAGCTCACTGCAGCCTCCACCTCCCGGGTTCAAGCAATTCTTCTGCCTCAGCCACCCAAGTAGCTGGGCTATAGGCGTCCACCACCACGTCTGACTAATTTTTGTATTTTCAGTAGAGATGGGGTTTCACCATGTTGGCTAGGCTGGTCTCCAACTCCTGACCTTTAGTGATCCACCTGCCTTAGCCTCCCAAGGTGCTGGGATTACTGGTGTGAGCCACCGCGCCCAGCCTGGCCTATGTCATTTTCTTAACAGCTTTATTGAGCTGTACTTCACATATGCAAATCACCCATCTAGAGTGTGCAATGTTTTTTAGGATATTCACAAGGCCGTGCACCCATCACGCAGTCCAATTTTACTTTTTTTCTTTATTTTTGTTGCTGTGTTTACTTACACACAGTCTAATTTTATAGCACGCTTAGCATTCCCAGAGAAGCCAGAGCTCATTAGCAGTGACTCCACCGGTATCCCCACAGTCCCTTGTTCCCCCAGCCTGTGCACCCACTCATCTGCCTTCTCTCTTTGGATTTGCCTATTCAGGACATTTCATATAAGCATAATTGTACAATATGCAGCCTTTTGTGTCTAGTGTGTTTCACTTGGTATAATGTTTTCAGAGTTCCTTCATATTGTAGTGAGTATTAGTGCTCAATTCCTTTGTATGGCTGAACATGTTTTTTTTTTTTGTACAGATGGGCCACATTTTTTTTATTCATCAGTTGATGGACATTTGGGTTGTTTCCACTTAGGGCTATTATGAATAATGCTGCCATGAACATTTGTGTAGAAATTTTTGGGTTTTTTTTGGGAGACAGGGTCTCACTCTGTCACCCAGGCTGGAGTGCAGTGGTGCAATCACAGCTCACTGCAACCTCAGCCTCCTGGGCTCACCTGATCTTCCTGCTTCAGCCTCCAGAATAGCTGGACCTACAGGCATGGGCACATGCCCTCAGCCCAGCTAATTTTTTATAGTTGTTTTTTTGTAAAGAGAGGGTCTTGCCATGTTGCCCAGACTGGTCTCATACTCTGCGGTGGGCCAGGTGTGGTGGCTCACACCTGTCATCCTAGCACTTTGGGAGGTTGGGGCAGGTGGATTACCTGAGGTCAGGAGTTCAAGACCAGCCTGGCCAACGTGGCAAAACCGCATCTCTACTATAAACAGAGCAATTAGCCGGGCATGGTGGCAGGTGCCTATAATCCCAGCTACTCAGGAGGCTGAGGCAGGAGAATCACTTGAATTTGGGGCAGGGGTTGCAGTAAGCTGAGATCGTGCCACTTCACTTCAGCCTAGATGAAAGAACGAAACTCGATCTCAAAAAAAATAATGGAACTCTGAGGTGAAACAATCCTCCAGCATTGGCCTTCCAATGTACTGGGATTATAGGCCTGATGTACAGGTTTTTATGTGGATTTATGTTCTCGGCTCTCTTGGGTAGGTACCCAGGAGTGGAATGCTGGGTCATATGGTAACTCCGTATTTAACTGTTTATGAACTGCCAGATTATTTTCCAAAATGGCTGGGCCACTTTAAATTTCCGCTAGCAGTATATGAGCATCTTAATTTCTCCTCATTCTTGCCAACACTTGTTATCGTCTGTCGTTTTTAGTATAACCATCCTACTAGATGTAAAGTGGTCCATTTGGAGGACAAAGTTTTTCAAGTTCTGTGAAGTCCAGTTTTTAATTTTTAATTTCCATGAAGTCTTGTGGTGTTATATATTATGTGTAAAGATTTGCCTGACCCAAGGTCATGAAGAGTTATTCCCGTTTCCTTCTAAGAGTTTTGTAATTTTGACTCTTATGCTTAGGTCTGTAATCAATTTGAAGATAACTTTTATATGCACATGAGATAAAGGTCCAAATTCATTTTTTTGCATGTATATATCCAGTTCTTCCAGCAGCATTATTTGAAGACTTCCCATTGAATGACTCAGCACAATTCAGTGTTAAAAATTAATTGACCATACACGTGTGGGTTTGTTTCTGGGTGTTCAATTCTGTTGCATGGATCTGTATGCTTATCCTTACGCCAGTATCACACGGTTTTGATTACTGTAGCTTGCAAGTTTTGTTTTTTTTGGTGGTTTTGAAGGTTTTTTTTTTTCTATTTTTTTGAGACAGAGTCTCGCTCTGTTGCCCAGGCTGGAGTACAGTGGCACGATCTTGGCTCACTGCAGCCTCTAACTCCCGAGTTCAAGTAGTCCTCCCACCTTAGCCTCCTGAGGTGCTGGGATTACAGGAGTGCACCACCATGCCAGGCTAATTTTTGTATTTTTAGTAGAGATAGGGTTTCATTATGTTGGCCAAGCTGGTCTCAAACTCCTGACATCAGGTGATCTGCTCGCCTCAGCCTCACAAGGTGCTGGGATTACAGGTGTGGTCACCATGCCTGGCCTATTTCTTTACATATTTCTTTCTGTGCCTTTTTCCTTTCCATCTGCTACTCCTGTTACATGTAGTTGCTGTACTTAATGTATCCCACATTTCTCTGAGGCTCTCTTTATTTCGCTTCATTCTTTTTCTCTTTGTGCTTCAGATTCCATAGTTTCTACTGCTCTGTCTTCAAGTTGACTGACTATTTTCTTCCTGCCAACTCAAACCTATTGAGCCCCATTTTGGTTATTTTACTTTTTTTTCTCAGCAGCTTCACTTGCCAATATTTTGCTTTCTAACCCCAGAATTCCCATTTGCTTCTGTCTTTTTAACAATTTCTATATCTTCATGATATTCTGTCTATGGTGAGAAATTGTCATTATGCCTTCCTTTAATTATTTAAGCATGGGAGCTGAGAGAGAGGCAGCCTGGGCTGCACCTACCTGGATTAGAACCCTCAGAGCTGGGAGCTGGCTGGGTGAGGGAGCAGGTCACAGCTCAGATGCAGCAGCCTCTTGTTGTTCTTATCAATATTTAGTTGACTTTTAATTTTTAATTTTTTCGAGATGGAATCTCACTCTGTTGCCCAAGCTAGAGTACAGTGCTACAATCTCAGCTCACTACAACCTCCACTTCCCAGGTTCAAACGATTCTCCTACCTCAGCCTCCCAAGTAGCTGGGATTACAGGCACCTGCCACCATACCCGGCCAATTTTTGTATTTTTAGTAGAGATGGGATTTTGCCATGTTGGCTAGGCTAGTGTTGAACTCCTGACCTCAAGTGATCTGCCCACCTCAGCATTCCAAAGTGCTGGGATTACAGATGTGAGCCACTGCGCCTGGCCTAGTTGATATTTTTTACATATTTGAAAATGAATGATTCTTTTTAAAACGAGTATTTCTCCAGGTGCTGAATGACCTTAGGACAATTTCCAGAAACTTTAGCATGTTGTTTTAATATATACGTATACTTGTCATGAGTTAATTTGTTTGCTGAGTTCCTCCCTCTACCTTTTCAGAAACATTACCCTCTCCCATGCGATCTTAAAGAGCCTGCTTTCAGCCCCGTCCACACAGGCAGGCAGAGGGCCCTGTGGGTCTTCCTGAGCCTTTTCACTCTGTGTTTCTAGATCAAGTGGATGGGTCTCTTGGCATCTGTGTGGTGAAGGATGACACAGAGATCAGCATTGAGCCGTAAGTTGGGTCCTTTCCAGTGAAGCTGCTTTTACCCCACCTTGAGTTCTAGGGTTCATTTTCCCTTCTTCCCATGCGGGGTTCAGGTTTACCCACAAAGTCTCCCTAGATGTGAAGCAGAAGATTTTTCCGAGTATATGTAGGAAGATCCCCAATATTCCTTCTAGAAGTTCAGCTATCTATATGGTTGGGCGCATGGGGACAGAATGCCCCGGGCCTTGGAGTTCCAGGTAGAATAGGTGATGGCACAGAGCAAGGCGTGAGCGTGCCTGGGGGATGTGGCTGGATGGCTGTGGTGTGGATGTAGACACATGCTGGCTGTCAGCTTGCACTTCCCCTGCCTTGACCCTGAGAGAGAAATGTGGCAGTGAGGAAAGCAGAGGAAGGGAGGAAGTGTCCCTGCAGAAGTTTCTGAGATGCCTGCATGCATCTGTCAGGGACAGGACATACCTGATGCACCTGAGAGACAGCAGCAGAGGGCTTCCATGGAGCAGGCTGTGGCCCGAGAGCAGGGTGCACAGAGCGTCTCCATTTCACTCCCCACCTCAGTCACATTTGGATGTCTCCCATATCTGTGCATGTGGCCTCATTTCAGACACATCAATATAGGAAGCCGGTTTCAGGCAGAGATCCCGGAACTCCAGGAGAGATCCCTGGCTGGAATTGACGAGCATGTAGCTTCTCTCGTCTGGAAGCCGTGGGGAGATATGATGACCAACCCAGAGACACAGGATAGAGGTGGCTGAGGCTTCGAGGCTAAGTTCCTAAGGGCCCTTCTTCCCCCTCCATTTCCAGGGAGTTTTTCCTCCTGGGTCCCGAACTCCTGACCGCTGGGTACAAGAAGCAGTGTCCGTGGGTGTGAGAGGGAGCTGGCCCTTGGCCAGCGTTGCTTCTTCCCTGCTGCCTTCTCCCTCCCCGACCTCTTCTGACATGTGGTAGCTGGTCAGGCCATCCAGAGCGGGTGCCAGGGACAGGGTTCTGCTCTTCCTCCTCATCCGTCCCTTTCCCTGGCCTGCCCTTGGTAGAGATGCAGGAGAGAGAAGGGGAAGGCACCCTCTCTGTGCTGTCTGTCGGGAAGGGTTCCTCCCTGGCACCTGCTGACTCCCGTGTGCCTCCCCTTCCTCATGCCCTTTCTGGAAACAGTGACCGAGCTCTGCAACGTGGCGTGCTCCAGCGTGATGCCGGGAGGGGGCACCAACCTGGAGCTCGCTCTGCACTGCCTGCACGAGGCCCAGGGTGACGTTCAGGTGAGGCACAGCCAGGGGACCCTCCCTGCTCTCGTGGGGCCTGGGGATCCAGGTGCATGCGACCTGCCATCTGCTTGGGGTTGAGAGCGGATGGAAGCTGGAAGAAGACTGCCTATCCTCTTCCCCAGCGGCTTTGGGATTGCAGTGGTCCTTGTGCACTGACTGTAGGGGAATGCTAAGACACAGGCCCAATTCATAGCTACTTGTCAGGGGCAACAACCAAGCGCAGGGGCTCCTCTGGGATCGCAGGGGCACTGGAGAAGGGAAGCCCCGGAGACCAGCTCAGGACCTGCATTCATCTACTTCATTCCTTGGGCTTTAGCTTTCAGTTGAACATTCACATATACAAACCTCTGATGCAACATACACAGCTCTACCTACTCCAAAGACCCTCCTCACAATTCTGGGTGTTAGAAAGTAAATCAAAAGTCTAACTGTGAAGAGTGGGAGAGGAAGGGCCACATAGCCTGTGTTATCTAAGAGCTAACAGTCATGCCGTGGTCTTGCTTTTCACCAAGCTGAGAGGCAGCGTCTGGCATATAGCAGGTCCTCAGCAGAGTGGCAGTACATATTTATTGGGTACCTGCTGGGTGCCTGTACTGTAGGCACTGGAGCCAGGGCTGGCTTTAATGCTCTGTTGTCTCTGTCTTGAAATTCTTGGCCAGTGTGGTGGCTCACGCCTGTAATCCCAGCACTTTGGGAAGCCAAGGCAGGCGGATCACCTGAGGTCAGGAGTTCAAGACCACCCTGGCCTGTTTGGTAAAATCCTGTTTCTATTGAAAATTAAAAAAAAAAAAAATTAGCAGGCAGTGGTGGCAGGTGCCTGTAGTCCCAGTCCCAGCTACTTGGGAGGCTGAGGCAAGAGAATGGCTTGACCTGGAGGGCAGAGGCTGCAGTGAGCCAAGATCATGCCACTGGACTCCAGCCTGGGTGACAGAGCAAGACTCTGTCTCAAAAAAAAAGAAAATTGTTAGCTAGCTGGGTCCAGGGGTGCCCACTTGTATTCCTGGCTGCTCGGGAGGAAGGGGCTGAAGGAGCCCAGGAATTGGAGCTCACCTGGACAACATGGTGAGACCTCATCTTTAAAAATTTTTCAAAATAATGTTTTTAATCATTAGCTAATGACTGGTGCTATGAAGAAAATAAAATGGGGCCCTAGGCAAGGGTCATGCTCCTTAAAATGCCAGTCCCTGAGGGAATAAGGAGCTTGTGCCAGAATAAATCCACATGCTGTCTCCTTCATCAGGATAGGCTTGCTGTGCAAAAATAACCTCAGCTGCACTCGGTGGAGTGCCTGGTGACAGTTGATGCGCCCACAGACAGTTCACAGGCTGGCAGCCTGTCCAGGGCCACTTTGAGGAGCCCTGGGATGGGCAGTGACTTTAGGGACAGCCGCAAGTGTTTTTCAGATGAATGGGAGGACGCCAACGGTCCTCATCCCCAGCCGGCCCTGGGCAGCCTGCCGCTCCTCTTCTTCCAGGTCGCCCTGGAGACTCTCCTGCTCCGAGGGCCCCACAAGCCGCGGACACACCTGCTCGCTGACTATCGCTACACAGGTGATGGGGAAAGGCTGCTGGGCTGGTCCGGCCCAGCTGAGACCCCTGTGAACCGGCCGGCTCTGTTGCAAGCTCTGCCTCTGCCTCCTGAAGTTCTCTTCCGGGCCTCTGCCTGCCTTTCAGGAGGGCCTGTCTGTGTCAGGATAATTCAGTGGGCGCCACGTTCTGCTAATGGGATCCTGCTTCACCCTGTCCCGGTGGTTTCATTACGGACTCTGCCTAGCTAGAAGGGAAATGATCCAGGCCAGCGGGAGGGGAGACGGGCTGAGGTTCAGTGGCTGAACCCATCAGCCCTGGAGATAGGCTGCCTGGGGCCCCCCCTGCCTTTAGCAAGCCACTGAAGCCTCAGTTGCCACATCTGTTAAGTGGGACTAGTAGTGGTCCCTCTCTTCTGGAAACGGTTTGAGTTTTTTATGCGATTGGCACATAATTGGTGCTCAGTAATAGTGGGTATAAAAGGGAAGGCGGTCTGCATTTCAGTCATGGCTGTGGTCCCAGGACAAATGGCCTCCCTGCTGTTGTCTGTGTTCTTTGATAGGTTCAGACGTCTGGACCCCTATAGAGAAGAGGCTTTTTAAGAAGGCATTCTGTGCCCATAAGAAGGACTTCTACTTGATACACAAGACGGTAAAGTGATGTGGGAGGGTGTCCCGGGTCTGGCCCCACACAGCTGAGACGAGCTAGAGCTGCAGGGCTGGTCAGAGGGTCTGAGGGCCCCACCTTCACCTGCCTGTGGCAGCACTCTTACTGTAGACAGTGGTCAATGTCCAAAAGCCATCCTTGTGAACAGCTCCAAATGGCACAGGCCTGCATCCCCTGCACAGAACAGAGTCCCCTGTGCCCCTCCCCACAGTCCTACTTCTGCTTGGTGGCCTCTGTTACCTATTTGACCAAGCACTTACAGGCATTCTGTATGTGCAAATTATATATATATATATATAGGTATGCATGTACTTTAAAAAAGGTAAGAGCCGGCCATGGTGGCTTATGCCTGTAATCCCAGCACTTTGGGAGGCCAAGGCAGGAGGATCACTTGAGGTCAGGAATTCGAGGCCAGCCTGGCCAACATGGTGAAACCCCGTCTCTACTAAAAATACAAAAATTAGCCAGATGTGGTGACATGCGCCTGTAATCCCAGCTACTTGGGAGGCTGAGGTAGAATCGTTTGAACCCAGGAGGCGGAGGTTGCAGTGAGTAGGGATTGCACCACTGCACTCCAGCCTGGGAGACACAGTGAGACTGTGTCTCAAAAAAAAAGGATGAGGTCAGGCCTATAATCCTAGTACTTTAGGAGGCCAAGGTGGGAGGATTGCTTGAGCCTAGGAGTTCAAGACCTGCCTGGGCAATATAGTGAGACCTTGTCTCTACAAAAAAATTTAAAACTAGCCTAGCATGGTGACATATGACTGTGGTCCCAGCTACTCGGGAGGCTGAGGTGGGAGAATTGCTTGAGCCTGGGAGGTGAAGGCTGCAGTGAGCCAAGATTGCACCACTGCACTCCAGTCTGGGCGACGGAATGAGATCCTGTTCCCTCAAAAAAACAAAGGATGAGATCTCACTGCATGTAATGTCCAGCTGCTTATTTTCTATTCTTTAAAAAAAAACAAACTTAGATATACACAAAATTGCACAAAATTGTACACAAATTGCACATAAAAGTATAAGAGTTGCTAAGTTTTGACATACTGATACACCTGGGAAACTGTCACCACAGTCAAGACAACGAGCATGGTCCTCAGCCCTGCATCTCCTCCTGCCCCATGGTAATCACTCCTCACTGCTCCCCTACCCCCAGTCAGCACTGATCTGCCATCACTGTAAGTTCGTTTCATTTCCTAGAGTTTGCTATACATGGAGTAGTCGCACAGTATGGACTCTGCTTGGTCCAGCTTCTTGCACTCAGCATCATGATTTTGAGGTCATCCATGTTGCATGTATTGATAGATCTCCCCTTTTCACTGCTGAATAACATTCCACTGGACAGACGTACCACAGTTTATGTAATCATTTGCCTGTTGGTGGACATTCGAGTGGCTTCCAGTTTGGGGTGACTATAAATAAATTTGATGTGAGCATTCAGGTACAAGTCTTGGTATGGACATGTGCTTTGTTTTCTAGAGCAGTCAATACCTAGGAATGGAATAATTTAGTGGGTGGGTGTTTAACTTTTTAAGTAACTACCAAGCAATTTTCCAAAGTCGTCATACCATTTCACATTCCCACTGGCAGGAAATGAGATCTCTAGTTGCTCTGCAACCTCGCTAGCCCTGGGTAGGCCCAGTCCTTTTCCTTTTTCATTTTTTGTTTTTCTATTTTTGGGCCAGTCCTTTTAATTCCAGCCATTCTCATGACAGTGTGGTGGCATCACATTGTGCTTCCTTCATGACTGACGATGCAGAGCCTCTTTTCATGGGCCTGTTTGCTGTCTGAGTGCCTTCTTTGGTGAGATGTCTGTTCACATCTCTTGCGTATGTTTTTACTGGGGTGTCTGTGTTTTCTTTTTTTTTTTTCCAATGGAGTCTCACTCTGTTGCCCAGGGTGGAGTGCAGTGGTGCGATCCCCGCTTACTGCAACCTCTGCCTCCCGGGTTCAAGCGATTTTCCTGCCTCAGCCTCCTGAGTAGCTGGGATTACAGGTGTGTGCCACCACGCCTGGCTAATTTTTGTAGTTTTCGGAGAGACAGGGTTTCAACCATGTTGGCCAGGCTGGTCTTGAACTCCTGACCTCAGGTGATCCACCTGTCTCAGCCTCCCAAAGTGCTGGGATTACAGCCATGAGCCACTGCACCCAGCCAAGGAGAGCTGACGAGTTGACATTTAACAGCATGGAGTTTCTGACCCATGAACAGGGTCTGTGTCTCTATGTGTCATCTTTCATTTCTCTTAGCAGTGTTTTGGGTTTTGTTTATTTGTTGTTATATCTTTTAAGATATAGGATCTCTGTTGCCCAAGCTGGAATACAGGGGTATGATCATAGTTCAGTGCACCCTTGACCTCCTGGGGTCAAGTGATCCTCCAGCTTCAAGTAGGTAGGAGAATCTACTCACTACAGGTGTGTGCCATCACACCTAGCTCTGGTATAACTCTTTTTTTTTTTTTCTGATACAAAGTCTTGCTCTGTTGCCCAGTCTGTAGTGCAGTGGCACATCTCGGCTCACTGCAACCTCCACTTCCTGGGCTCAAGCGATTCTCCTGCCTCAGCATCCTGAGTAGCGATTCTCCTGCCTCAGCGTCCTGAGTCCAGGCACCCACCACCACACCCAGCTGATTTTTTTGTATTTTTAGTAGAGACGGGGTTTCACCATGTTGGCCGGGCTGGTCTCAAACTCCTGACCTCAGGTGATCCTCCCACCTCGCCCTCCCAAAGTGCTGGTATTACAAGTGTGAGCCACCATGGCTGGCCTCTGGTATAACTCTTTGAACATATATTAAACAGTTGTGGTAACCTTTCCTGTCGTTCCCTGCTCATTCTAACATCTGTGTCTGTGGTGGGTTGACTTTGATGGATTTGTGTTTCTCCTCCTGATGTGCCATATTATCCTGCTTCTTTCCATGCATACCGATTTTCACCAGATCGCAGGCATTGTGAATTTTAGCTGTTGGAAGCTGGATATTTTTGCAGTCTTATAAATATTCTTGAGTTTTGTTCTGGGACACAGTTACTTTTAGATTCACTTTTAGATTTTTTAGATGGGACCAGCATAGCTCTTCTCCAAGGCTGCCTGAGGCAAGGCTCTGTCGCTACCCTACCCAGTGCCCATGAATCCTGAAGTTTCCCACTCTGGCTGTGGGAATGGGCGCTATTCCTGGCCGTGAAGGAGCAGCAGGCACTTGTCCCTCTCATCCTTTTGGATGGCTCTTTATCCAGCTTTGGCTGGTCTCTTCCCATGCATGTGCTGGGCAGTGCTTGGCTGAGCTCTTGGCTGAGTGCTTGAGGGAAATTCGCTCCCCATCTCTGGAATGTTCTATGGGCAGCTCTCTCCTCTCCCATCCTCTGTCCTACCGCTGTGTTCTCGGGGGCACTGTGCTTCACCTCAGCTCCCTAAGTCCTGCTGAGTTCTGCATAAATTTCCCCCTGTCCAGTCAGTGGCCTGGAAACGCAAGCTGGTAAGCCGGGAAAGTGGCAGCTTGCTCTCCGTCGGGGCTCGCTGCCCTCTGTTGAGTGATGCCTGGTGTCTTGCCAAACATGGTTGATATTTTGACTCTGCGTTTTCATTGTTTTGACAGGAGCATGAGTCTGGTTCCTGTTGCTCCATCTTGTTCTAAAGCAGAAGTCCAACTTTTTTTTTTGAACTTAGTGATGTTTCTTAGGTAGAGTTTGTGCTGTTTTGACTCGTTTGTGAATACTCACAAAGTAGCTGAAAAACATTTGGGTGGAGAATGTGTTTTCTGGAGTCGGCTCAATAGCCAATTTAATTTCCTGAGAAATTTTCCTCCTAGAGTAATGAAACTTTTCCTTTTTTTCCTTTAAGAGACACTGGCTCTGGATTGCTGTGACACTATCATAGCTCACTGATGGCAGGGCATAGTGCCTTATGCCTGTAATCCCAGCACTTTGGGAGGTCGAGGCTGGCAGATCACCTAAAGTCAGGAGTTCAAGACCAGCCTGGCCAACATGGTGAAACCTCATCCCTACAAAATTACAAAAATTAGCTGGATATGATGGCAGGTGCCTGTAATCCCAGCTACTCGGGAGGCTGAGGTGGGAGAATGATTTGAACCTGGGAGGCGGAGGTTGCACTGAGCCGAGATCATGCCACTGCACTCCAGCATGGGTGACAGAGCAAGACTGTCTCCAAAAAAAAAAAAAAAAAAAGCTCACTGCAGCCTTGAACTCCTGGGCCCAAGCGATTCTCTTGCCTCAGCCTCTTAAGTAGCTGGGACCCCATGGATGCACCGCCATGCCTGGCTAATTTTTAAAAAATTTTGTAGAGATGGGGGGTCTTGCTATGTTGCCCAGGCTGGTCTTGAACTCCCGAACTCAACTGATCCTCCTGCCTCAGCCTCTCAAGGTGTTGGGATTACAGACATGAGCCACTAAGCCCAGCTTCCCTTTTGTTTTCACAGAAGTTATTTTTAGTGGGATCCTTTCTTAGGGGAGGAAAGGGAAAATGATGCCCTAGGTCCACGCAGTGCACTCAAAACCTCCCCTTCTTCTAGAGTGGGTCACTTCCTGCCAAGACTTTAGACTCTCTGCCTAGCTGTTGTAATGGCAATGTGGTATTCTGCCTGCAGAGGGCATTCCATTTATTAGCATGATATTGCAGTTAGCATCCCTGGAGGGACATCTGTGCACATCTTCCTGTAGGAAAGAATTCCTGGGTTGGGCTGGGTGTGGTGACTGACACCTGTAATCCTAGCACTTTGGGAGGCTGAGGTGGGCGGATCACAGGTCAGGAGTTCAAGACCAGCCTAACCAACATGGCAAAACCCTGTCTCTACTAAAAATACAAATATTATCGGGGCGTGGTGGCGGGCACCTGTAATCCCAGCTACCCAGGAGGCTGAGGCAGGAGAATCGCTTGAACCCAGGAGGCGGAGGTTGCAGTGAGCCATGATTGCGCCACTGCACTCCAGCCTGGGTGACAGAGCGAGACTCCATCTCAAAAAATAATAACAATTCCTGGGCTGGAATGGCTGCTCAAGAGTGTGCAGGCTTAGGTGCTGGTGGCTACTGTGTGGCTCCACTTTGAACCCCCTTGTCCCCAGGAAAGACTTTGTGGTCCTCTGCCTCTGTGGTGAGTGGAGACACACCAAGCCAAAGGAAGAGGCGCTTCCGAAGCGCTTTCCAAATGAGGCAGCTGGCCCAGTGGTGGGGTCACACTCCCTGGACCCGCATGGCATGGCCACAACCTGCTTCTGTTTTCTTTCACTAGATCCAGACAAAGACGGTAGCTCAGTGTGTGGAGTATTATTACATCTGGAAAAAAATGATCAAGTTTGACTGCGGCCGAGCCCCAGGGCTAGAAAAGAGGGTCAAGAGAGAGCCAGAGGAGGTGGAAAGGACAGAGGAAAAGGTAGAGGAACCGGGGCAGGGTCAGGAGCTTGTCTCTCCTCCTGGTGCCTGTGCCCTCTGCCCCTGAGTTGGAGGGTGGGGTCAGAGGGCGGGGGTGCTTCTGACGGTAGTGTTTCCTTGCAGGGGACACGCGTGCCCTCAGCTCTGTTTCTCCCTTACAATGGGACAGGTCAGCACCCTATGTCACTCTTGCTCCCTCTGCAGGTCCCATGCAGCCCTCGGGAGAGACCCAGCCACCATCCAACTCCCGAGTTAAAGATAAAGACCAAGAGTTGCAGGAGGGAGTCCATCCTCAGCTGCAGCCCAAACGCAGGCCCGAAGCAGACCCCCGGGCCGTCGGGAAGCGGGGAGAGCCAGGGCATTTTCCCATGCAGAGAATGTGAAAGGTACCCGGCTTTCTCCTGGAGACGCTCCCAGGGCTCCCGGCCTCACCCTTGTGATCGCTTCTTCTGGGTGACCCACCTCCCTCCTTGCTCTGACCCCAAGTCCTCTGGTAACTCCTCAGGGTGTTTGACAAGATCAAGAGTCGAAATGCCCACATGAAGCGGCACCGCCTTCAGGACCATGTGGAGCCCATGGTCAGGGTGAAGTGGCCGGTGAAGCCCTTCCAGCTGAAGGAGGAGGAGCTGGGGGCTGACATCGGGCCCCTGCAGTGGTGATTCCTGTGGGAGCAAGTCCGAATGGGGCCTCCGGTGCTGCCCCTCCTCCCTTCAGCCTCTCCAGGGTGTTTGGGGCCCCCCTCTACCTCCCCCACCCTCCCCGTCCCCCGTTGGCCAACCTGCCTGCAAACGTGGCGGGCATTTGACCACAGATAGGCAGGAGGAGCCCAGTCACCGGACAGCTCTACAGCCCCTGTCCAGTGGCGCCCGAGGCTCCACTCTCCTTAGGTTCACACTCTCCCCTTCTTTCCCTTCCACTTCTAGAGCAGGAAGGCTTGGGGAGGGGAAAAGTTAGCTCTGGGTAGCTCTTAAATCTTAGCCTCAGTTGTGGGGTTTGGTTTCGTGTGTTAGATAAGGCCAAGGCGCAGAGAATCAGTGGGAAAAAACCTTGAGATCGCCAACAAGCTGGGCCCTCCCCGGGGCGGGGGCTCTGCCTTCCGGATTCGGTCCCTAGTCTTGCGGTGACTTGTGCATTGTTTGGAGTTTTTTGTATGTGTCTACTTGCAAATCTGATTAAATTGGGTTCTTGAGCCGCTGTCTTTGACTTCCTGCCTGTTGATCCAATAAAGGCTTAGGGGCCCCGCCACATGCTAAGGCCAGGAGGTGAGTCAGCTGTGGCCTGCCCTGGGGACTGGGGGCCTCAGGGAGAAGACCGGCATGTTAATTTGGACATTGATTCAGCAAACACCTACAAAGCACCTGCTGTAGAATGCCAACCCATGCGACAGGGACAGCGAAGCAAGAGAGACCCCCTTCCTCACGGACCTTCCTTTGCAGGAGTGGGAAGGTAGCAGTAATAATAAGCAAACACAAGGTGATTTTTAGGTCGTGATACTGGAAATGCTTTTGACCTTAAGAGTTGGTGTTGGTTTAAACAGTCATGGAGGAGTTTGGTGGTCCCAGCGGCTCAGCCTTGAAATCAGGGACTACTGCTGGGGCAGTGTCAGAACCAAGGCTCCAGCAGAGGCAAGAATAACCTGGAACCAAAATCCAGACCTGCATGAGGTGGCAGGGGCAGGGAAGAGAAACCAGCCCCCCTCCCGGCCTCCTATTTGAAGAGCGAGTGAGGAAAACTAACCACTCCCAGCAGATACCTGTATGTCTCATTGAGCCTGTGTTGGCTTCTAAACTGATCCCTGGCAGTGAGAAGGGAAATGACCACAATTAGCCCAGACCACTCAAGACACACCTCCGTGGCCGGGCACAGTGGCTCACACCCGTTATTCCAGCACTTTAGGAGGCGAAGGAAGGCACATCACTTGAGATAAGGAGTTGAAAACCAGCCTGGCCAACACGGTGAAACCCCATCTCTACTAAAAATACAAAATTTAGCCAGGTGTGGTGGTGGGTGCCTATTATCCCAGCTACTCAGGAGGCTGAGGCATAAGAATGGCTTGAATCCGGAAGTCAGAGGTTGCAGGGAGCCGAGATTATGGCATTGCACTCCATTTCCAGCCTGGGTGACACAGCAAGACCCTATCTCAAAATTAAAAAAAAAAAAGGCCAATAAACACTCAACAGTCCAGGTATGGTGGCTGACACCTGAAGTCCCAGCACTTTGGGAGGCTAAGGAGGGAGGACTGTGTGAGCCCAGGAGTTTGAGACTAGCCTGGGCAACATAGTGAGACCCCATCTCTCTTTAAAAATATATATAGGCTGTAATCCCAGCACTTTGGGAGGCTGAGGTGGGCAGATCACCTGAGGTCTGGAGTTCCAGACCAGCCTGGCCAATATGGTGAAGCTTTGCCTCTCCTAATCATACAAACATTAGCTGGGTGTGGTGGCAAATGCCTGTACTGCCAGCTACCCAGGAGGCTGAGGCAGGAGAATCCCTTGATCTCAGGAGGTGGAGGTTGCAGTGAGCCAAGATCACACCACTGCACTCCAGCCTGGGTGACAGAGCAAGCCTCCATCTCAAAAATAAATAAATAAATAAAAATATATGTAGGCCAGGTGCAGTGGTTCATGCCTGTAATCCCACCACTTTGGGAGGCCAAGGCAAGTGGATCACCTGAGGTCAGGAGTTTGAGACCAACCTGGCCAACATGGTGAAACCCCATCTCTACTAAAAATACAAAAATTATCTGGGTGTGGTGGCATGCAACTATAATCCCAGAGACTTGGGAGGCTGAGGTAGGAGAATTGCTTGATCCTAGGAAGTGGAGGTTACAGTGAGCTAAGAGTCCACCACTACACTCTAGCCTGGTAGACAGAGCGAGACTCTGTCTCAAAAAAAAAAAAAAAAGGTCGACTCCACAGTGACTCACACCTGTAATCCCAGCACTTTTGGAGGCCAAGGTGGGTGGATCACTTGAGGTCAGGAATTTGAGACCAGCCTGGCCAACATGGTGAACCTCCATCTCTACTAAAAATACAGAAAAATTAGCCAGGTGTGATGGTGTGTAACTGTAGTCTCAGTTACTTGGGAGGCTGAAGCAGGACAATCACTTGAACCTGGGAGGTGAAGGTTGCAGTGAGCCAAGATCACAGCATTGCACTCCAACCTGGGGGACAGACTTATCAATGGCTCACCCATTGCGGGGAGGTGGTCAAGGAAAGGACAGATCAAGGCTAGCAAGGTGAGTTTGAGCCTGAGCAGCTGAGTCAATGGCATTAGCTCAGATGGGAACTAATTGCAGAGGATTGGTTGCCTCAGGGTGTGATCGTGCCTCTGATAGGGTGTGCTGTGTTCTGAGGGGCTGGGAAAGTAGATAGCAGGGTCAGAGGGTTTCACAGAGGGCCCACCTATCAGCTAAGGCTTAAAGATTGAGAGGGATGGAGAGAGGAGGTGGACACTGAGTTTGAAGCAGTTGGAGCACTGCAGTTAAGGAAAAGGGCTCAGGCATCAGATGAATCTGAATTCTATCCTGGCTCCTCTTACCTCCTTGTAACCTACCGTGAATCACTTTCTCCTGTGGGAGCCTCACTTTTCTCAATGTGTAAAATGGGATGAAAATTGCCCTTCCTCAATGTTAGAAACAAGATGCTTGTTCCTTGGTGCCACAAGGAAAAATGAACATTCAGACAAAAAGTTTTCTCAGCAAGGCAATTTTACTTTCTGCAGAAAGGGTGCTGCTCGTCAGCAATCTTGCCATGAGAGCACACTGGACAAAGAACTGCGGGAATATTTATCCCTTACACATTGGGTCCTTACTGCTGTGTCCCATCTCCTCACAGTCTAAGCTAAACCCGATTGGCTAACAACTTAAAACTTTCCTAAATAGATAAAGGCAATAGAGAACAAAGGGGAAAGAGGAAGTTACTTGCTAGAGGACTTAGAAAAGTGATAACGTTTCCAAATAAGGAAAGGGCATATGCTGCGAGCTGGGACATGCCTGTGCATGTCCAGAAAAAGTATCTTGGTTAAAGTACAAGGACATAGAATGTACTTAGTCTCATATATCTAACAGCTACATAGGATAGGGCTTAAAAAGTTATTAGCAAAAACAAACAAAAAAGGCTTTGAAGGAAGTTAATCTTTAAAAGAAACTATTATTTCTAACATTTATTTATTATTCAATAAGAAGGAAAACTTTGAAGAGGAACTTTTTTCTTTCCACACTCAATGCCTACCACCTATCACTTAAATAAAATGTAAATTATGGCTGGGTGCGGTGGCTCATGCCTGTAATCCCAGCACTTTGGAAGGCCAAAGTGGGCAGATCACTTGAGTTCAGGAGCTCAAGACCAGCATGGCCAACATGGTGAAACCCCATCTCTACTAAAAATACAAAATACAAAAATTAGCCAGGTGTGGTGGTACACACCTGTAATCCCACTTACTTGGGTGGCTGAGGCACAAGAATTGCTTGAATCTGGAGGTGGAGGTTGCAGTGAGCAGAGATCGCATCACTGCACTCCAGCCTGGGCAACAGAGTGAGACTCCATCTCAAAATAAATAAATACATAAAAATAAATCAAATAAAATGTAAATTAAGTACTTGGCAGGGTGCACCGTAAGAACTGAACAGCTACTAGTTAACAAGCTCTCATGCGATTGCTAATATTGTTTGGATCCCATCCTAAATAAATCCAATGAGCTCTGGGAATGAAAGCTTCTGGTTGAAAAGGCTGAGGGGTATATTACTTATCTCTTTCTACATGACAAATTACCCTGAAATGGAACAGCTTAAACAGAAGCTTTTACATAGTGCTGCTTTGATAAACACGGAATCGAAACTGCTTGTGGTAATCCAGGCTCACCCCCACCTGCTCTGTGGTCAGCATACAGTGGCAACCACAAGAGGGTGGTCCGGGCAAGTCCATTCATGTATGAAGGGAGCTGGGTGAAGGCTTCCTATGCCTTGCCCCACTCAGCCAGCCCCTAGATAATAGTGGTTTCTCAAACTGTGGTCCCCGGATTAACTGCATAAAGTCTAGTCGTGTTCCTTGCCCCACTCAGCCAACCCCCTAGATAACAGTGGTTTCTCAAATGGTGGTCCCCGGATTATCTGCATCCTAATTTTACCTTTTTTTTTTTTTTTTTTTGAGATGAGACAGGGTCTTGCTCTGTCGCCGAGGTTGGAGTACAGTGGCACAATCATAGCTCACTGCCGCCTCAAACTCCTGGGGTCCA
This sequence comes from Cacajao melanocephalus, assembly GCA_963573385.1. Classification (NCBI taxonomy): domain Eukaryota; kingdom Metazoa; phylum Chordata; class Mammalia; order Primates; family Pitheciidae; genus Cacajao; species Cacajao melanocephalus. Next base: position 71,605 of record CAUYLG010045059.1, on the reverse strand, counting down.
ACAGTCCTCTCCCACCTCAGCCTTCCAAGGAGCTGGGTGCATGCCATCACACCCAGCTTATTTAAAATTTTTTAATTTTGTAGAGATAGGGTCTTGCTTTGTTGCCCAGGCTGGTCCATAACTCCTAGGCTCAAGCGGTCCTCCTGCCTCAGTCTCCCAAAGTGTTGGGATTACAGCTATGAGCCACCGGGCCTGACCGCATCCTAATTGTATGGGGTTCTGTTTTCTTAAAAAAATGCAGATTTCAAGGCTGGGCGCAGTGGCTCACGCCTGTAATCCCAGCACTTTGAAAGGCCAAGGTGGATGGATCACGAGGTCAAGAGATAAAGACCATCCTAGTCAACATGGTGAAACCCCGCCTCCACTAAAAATACAAAAATTAGCTAGGCATGGTGGCATGCGCCTATAGTCCTAGCTACTTGGGAGGCTGAGGCAGGAGAATTGCTTAAACCTGGGAGGCAGAGGTTGTGATGAGCTGAGATCATGCCATTGCACTCCAGCCTGGGCAACAAGAGCAAAACTCCGTCAAAAAAAAAAAAAAAAAAAAGCAAATTTCTGTGACCCACCACAGACTCAGAATGGGAACCACTGTGGGTACAGCTTTGGAACCTATTTTATTTAAAGAAGATTTTTAGAATAGTTTTAGATTTGTAGAAAAATTGCAAAAACAGCAAAAAAAAAAAAAAAATCCCATATACCCCAGTTTCCCCTATGATTACATCTTATATTAGAATGGTACATTTATGACATTTAGTGAACCAATATGGCACAATATTATTAACTAAACACCATGCTTTATTTAGATTTCCTTAGTCTTTTTTTTGTGTGTGAGATGGAGTCTCACTCTGTCGCCCAAGTTATAGTGCAAATTTTAGCTCACTGCAACCTCCGCCTCCCAGGTTCAAGTGATTCTTCTGCCTCAGCCTACCGAGCACCTGGGACTACAGGTGCCCGCCACCACACCTGGCTAATTTTTGTATTTTTAGTACAGGGTTTCATCATTTGGCCAGGCTGGTCTTGAACTTCTGATCTCAGGTGATCCACCCGCCTTGGCCTCCAGAAGTGCTGGGATTACAGGTGTGAGCCACGACGCCTGGCTGGTTTTTTAACCAGCGCCCTTCTGTTCCAAGATCCCACCCAAGCTAAGACATTATACATTTAGTAGTCCTGTCTTCTTGGCTGTGACAGTTTCTCAGACTTTCCTTGTTTTGATGACTTGACAGTTTTGTTTACTTGTTTGAGACAGAGTCTCATTCTTGTTGCCCAGACTGGAGTGCAGTGAGGTGATCTCGCCTCACTGCAACGTCCACCTCCCAGATACAAACAATTCTCTTGCCTCAGCCTCCCAAGTAGCTGGGATTACGTGCACACACCACCACACCTGGCTAAGCTTTTTCTATTTTCAGTGGAGACAGGGTTTCGCCATTTTGGACAGGCTGGTCTCAAACTCCTGGCCTACAGTGATCCTCCTGCCTTGGCCTCCCAAAGTACTGGGATTATAGGTGTGACATACCGTGCCCACCAACAGTTTTGAGGAGTACTATGCAGGTATTTTGGAGGATGTGGCTCAACTGGAATTTGTCTAATGTTTTTTTTTATGCTTAGATTGGAAGGTCCCGGAATTAAAGAGCCCGTTTTTGTTTTTGTTTTTTTGATACGGAGTCTCATTCTGTCTCCCAAGCTGGAGTGCAGTGGCGCGATCTCGGCTCACTGCAACCTTCGCCTCCCAGGTTGAAACGATTCTCCTGCCTCAGCCTCCTGAGTAGCTAGGACTACAGGTGCACACCACCACGCCCAACTAATTTTTTGTATTTTTAGTAGAGACGGGGTTTCACCGTATTAGCCAGGATGGTCTCGATCTCCTAACCTCGTGATCCACCCGCCTCGGCCTCCCAAAGTGCTGGGATTACAGGCTTGAGCCACCGCGCCCGGCCTATTTATTTATTTGAGATGAAGTCTCACTCTGTTGCCTAGGTTAGAGCGCAGTGGCGCGATCTCGGCTCACTGCAACCTCCGCCTCCACAGTTCAAGCGATTCTCCTGCCTCAGCCTCCCGAGTAGCTAGATTACAGGCGTGCGCCACCACGCTAGGCTAATTTTTGTACTTTAGTAAAGACAGGGTTTTGCCAAGTTGGCATGGTTCAAGTGATCCGCCCGCCTCGGCCTCCCAAAGTGCTGGGATTACAGGCGTGACCCACCGCGCCCGGCCCTCTTCATCTATTTTTTATGAAGCCAGAGAGTTAAAGTACTTCTAAAGTTTTTGTTTCCAGTCTCTGAACTACTTCACTGGTCTCCCCGAAGCAGTTCCAGTATTGGCCAGGAGAGGGAGCAAGAAAAAGTAGACCTGTTTCTTTCCCTCCAAACGCCTTTCCCAGCGAAGAAACCCCAGCGAAACTAACCGAGGGGGCGGGACTAAGCTCTGCGCAGAACTGTCAAATCTGGGCGTGGGACCCGAGCTATCACGTGAGTATCCGTGGTCAGCTGACTGTGCCGGACTTCCGCGGCGGGAGGAGCCCAACCCGAGTCGAGAGCTGCTGCTGATTGGTGGAGGAGGATTCAGCGGCAGCACCGTGGGGCGGGGCCTCGGCGGTGCGGCTGCCATTGCCTTCCGCAGGGTCACGTGGGAGGTGAGGTAGGGAGCATTGGGAAGAGAACGGGGCATCGTTCGCGGGTGTGTGCGCATGCGTTGAGGTCTCGGGACGCCCATTGGGGGGTCTTGAGCACGGGCGGCGTGCGGCAGGTCGGGGCGTGGCCGGCGGAGCGGGCGCCGCGCTACGAGGCTGCTGGTTGGCCAGCGCGAGTCACGTGGTTCCGGGCTGCCGCGACGCGTACCGGTGCGACGTCAACGCAGCCGGTCGAGTTTTCCCGATCTGTTTTCCGCGGCCCGGCCGCGGCTGAGTCCTCCCAGGGTCAGGGTTGGGCGCCTTGCTGAGTCCCTTTGTAGTCGCCATGGACAATTCCGGGAAGGAAGCGGAGGCGATGGCGCTGTTGGCCGAGGCGGAGCGCAAAGTGAAGAACTCGCAGTCCTTCTTCTCGGGCCTCTTTGGGTGAGAACCGGGCTGAGGGGTCGGCCGGGACCTAGGCTGAGAGGACGAAGGAGTCACGGCCGGAGGTGGCGGGTTAGGCGGCTCGGGCCGAGGGGACAGAGAGGAACCTGGAATGAGGTGATATGGTCTGAGGTGGCAGAGGGGACACAGACTGAGGGCAGAGGGCTCGGACCGGGGCAACACGGTTTGAAGAGAGACGGTCTGACATGGCGGAAGGGACGTGGGCTGACGACACACGGGCCAAGGCGACACTGTCTTGAGGCGAAGAAGGGGACCCAGGCCGAAGACAGGCCAGCAGGCCAAGGCAGAACCTGGACCGAGGGAATACGTCCTGAAGCCTTGGAGGGAACTGGCCTGGGGGGACGGAGGGAATCCGGGAGAGCAACCAGGTCCGGAGGCCTTTCGGAGCTCTAGGGGCATCTGTCTGAAGGCTCTCAGGCGGCGTGATGGGTCCTGGGACTGAGGACGCCCTGCCTGAGGGACTGACCTTTCCAGTCCCCGGGGCAGTGGATTTGCGGGGGGCCCTGAGCAGTGAGGGTGATGGCTGAAGGAGGCTGACGCCAGGCGGAGGGACTCGGGAATTTGGTGATCCTAGGAGTGGTGAAACGCGTCTGAAGTGTGTGTGGCGGGGAGTTGCCTAGGGTGAGTGCAGCCCTGGTTAGCAGTGACTACAGACAGCTGAGCCGGGGAACCGGGATGATGGAGTCAAGAGTGAGGAGGTCCCAGCACTTTGGGAGGCCGAGGTTGGCACATCACTGAGGTCAGGAGTTCGAGAGCAGCCTGGCCAACGTGGTGTAACCCCGTCTCTACTAAAAATACAAAAATTAGCTGGGCCTGGTGGTGGGTGCCTGTAATCCCAGCTACTCGGGAAGCTGATGCAGGAGAATCACTTGAACCCAGACGGCAGAGGTTGCAGTGAACCGAGATCGTGCCATTGCACTGCAGCCTGCGCGCAGAACAAGACTGACTCCATCTGAAAGAAAAACGAAAAGACCGAGGAGGTCTGGGTTGAGGCTGGAGACTCCTGGGTGAGGGAACCCATGGTGGTGGCTTGGTCAAGGAGATGGAGGGGTAACAGGGCGAGACAGAGGGGCGGAAAGAACCAAAACGGGGGATCAGAGGCCTGCTGTATGATGCTGGAGTAATGGTGATGTTGATGACAGGGAGACAGTGAGAAGACCGTTGGGAAGAGGCTTGGCAGGCAGAACTAATGCATATGGCATGGCATAAAACTCACATTAGCTCCTAAACGCGACACAGCCATCCTCTGAGAAATTCTAGTGGCTTAGGAGTGTCAAGAGCCCAGGTTTGAAATGTGGCTCTGCCACTTACTTCATGACCTTGGGTAAATTGTTTAGTCTCCCCATTAAAGGAGATCACGAACCAAACCTACCTCTGATGTACTGTATTAGGATTGAGCCTGACATGGAGTTAACGTCTCTGAACGTGTTAGCTGTTGTTAACGTGACCTTCCAGAAGGAACAGGTTTGGACCGTGCAGAGGGATGAGGGGGTTAAAAGTGAGTGTGAGAGGAGAGGTCTGGGAGGGGTCAGAAGAGAGAGAGACTGAGAAGCATGAGTGTGCTAAGAGGAGCTGAAAGAAAACACAGACGGGATCCACAAGGACTTCATAGAGTGGAGAGGAACATGAGGCTCTGGGCAGAGGAAGAAGAAGGGAGCTGGGGAGAGTTTGGCAGGGGTTGGGGGGTGGGGAGTGAGATCTGTGTTGATGGGGGTCCTGAAAGGGTCAAGGGGAGGCTGTGGGAACTGAGAGGAGGCTTGGGAAAGGACTATTGGGCTTGTAGAGAGAATGATGTGTGGTAGCCACTCAGAAGCAGAGCCTGGGGAAGGTGGTAGGACTGGGAGCATCTGCAGAAGGCTGGAGAAGGGGGTTTGGGAGGAGGGCCTGAGGATCAGAAGAGACTGTGGTAGGAGCCTGACTGAGGCTGGTAAGATACGAAGAGGAGGGATCTTTCCAAGAGAGGAAAGAACAGGAAAAGGCTCTGGGCCTCGCCCCTTGTTTGAGTTTGGATAATGTTTAGCAAAAGAACTTGAAGAACATGACCAGGAATTGCCTGGTGTGGGGAAACATCCGGGGCTGATGGACTGTATTGATCAGGTGAAAAATGTTTTCTTTTAGAGGCTGAGAGGAGAGAGAGGGGGTGTGTGTGCGTTTTCTTCATAAGGGGAGAAGTTCAAGTGTTGTGTTTGTGGGTGGGACCATGAGCTGGGTTTTTGGTGATGGTTTTCCTGGGTGGCTCTGAGTGTCTGTTCCCTTTGGCCCAGGGACTGGTGGGTACTGGACTGTGTACTTGGAGGGAGCAGGTAAGTCAGCCCCAGGGCACTTGCTGCCTGGTTGGGAGGGCAAGATGAACACCAAACACTAGTAAAGCAGAATTACTGACTGTAAGGAAGGCCTCGATGGTGTCATTCGTGCAAATGGCTGAGCTGAGAGGAAGCAGCGTGAACTGCGGGGAGGCTTTTGGTGAGGAGTGAGCTAGGCCCCAAGGAACGCCCAGGACTTGCTAAAGGAGTGGGGCTGGGGAGGGTGCTCTAGGCAGCAGGGATGGTGCAGCCGAGGTCTAGCATGAGGGGAGGTTCTGCCTGGAAAGACGGGGAACCGAGATCCAGAGGGACCAGAAATGGCTTCCTGGGGGAGAGGGCCCAATCCTGGGGGGATGAACAGGAGTTCTGGGGTGCTCTCTGGTGTGGAGGGAGTGTGACTGAGCATGCCTTAGGAGGACGGAACACAGAGAGTTCCATGTCAGACTGTAAAGGTGGAAGCGGCAGGTGGCAGGTGAGGCCAGACAAGGAAGGCTTCGTGAGCAAAGGCTGGGCCTGGAGGAGGCACTGCAGAACCCCGAGGAGGCTAAGGGAGGTCTGTCCTGGAGGGTTCCCGTTTGCCTTCTAGAAAGGACTGCAGCAGCTGGTGTGGGGGAGAGTGGCAGCAGGAGGCTGTTGCAGTGCCAGTAATGCTAGCAGATGCTGGTTATTAAGTGCTCATTCTGACTAAGGCCCAGGCCTGGGCCAGGCTCTACCTACTGATGGATCGGATAGATTTAGTCCACACAAAATCCCCGTGAAGGTAGAGAAATCTGGGAGCTTAAGAGAAGTGACTTTATTTGCCCAGCCCCACAGTAAGTGGGAGAGGCAGCATTCAAACCCAGTTCTGTGTGATTCCAGAGCCTTCTCGCTTAGCCCCTTTGCTGTGCTACCATAGTAGTTTCTCCTGAAGGTTCGTGACCATCTCTGGGCACTACACTCAGGAAGGATGTTGGCAGACTAGGTGTGTTGGAGAGCCGCCACCCTCTAAGTGTTCCCCACTGGCAGTTTGCTCCAAATATTTGAAAGAAAGAGCTGGTTGTTCATCTCGGTTCCTTCCAGCTCCAAGCAGAGCTAACCTGGTGCTATGGGGGTGTGAGTGAGGTGAGGGTAGAGGGCAGGGAGGATGGGAGGCTGACCTGACGAGAGCCTGTGTGCCTGGGAACGGGGAGCACAGCCAGAGGCCAGCTGGGGAGGATCTGCTGGCCAGGTGGGATTCACTCAGGCACCTCCTCCTCTCTGATCTGAGTTTGCTTCTGTTTAACATTTCATAACCCACCTTTATTCAAGGTCCTTGGTAGCTGCCAGGACTGGAGAAGGGAGTGTTGGGGTTCAGCTTGTCCTTGGTGCCTCTCTTTTCCCTTTTGGGAACCCCAGCAATGACAGCATCCCATATTGAGGGGCCTCTGGTCCTGTCAAAGGGCAAGTCCGATAGCCTCACCTGGGCCGCAAGGCCATGGGCGTCAGTGCTGTCACCTGCCTCGGTGCTCAGATGCTGCCCTTGCTCTTCATTATTTCTGGGCTGCCAGATGCTAGGAGGCTTTGATGCACCAGCAGCCACTGAGGGCGACGGCACCAGCCAGTTAGGAGAAGCTCAAAGCCATTCCTCTTCCTCCCCTTGGTGATGGGGGAGCCGCTCAAACTTCTGCTCTGGAAGCAAAAAGATTTCCTAACTCCAGCATGGTGAGCCAGCGACAGAGGGAGACGCTGAGTCCGGGTGCACCAGTTCCCCTCCCTGCTACATGTCTCCTGGTGAATCCAGAGTGCCTGCTGTGCCCTTTGGGGATCGTGCAGGTTCTGAATGGCAGCTCTGTTCCCTGGGGCTTTTCCTCATCCCTGATATCTCCCGGCCACCTCGACTGGCCCCAAAACAACCAAAATGAGAACTTCTTTCCTCTTGGATACACACGTGTAGAGGGAGTTTCTTCATCTGTGAAGTGAAGAGCGTAGTCATCTCTGTTTCCTCAGGTGGTTCTAGGGATAAATGAGACACTGCGTGGGAAGTGGTGAGGCACGGTGCCTGGCTCCGCTAATGCTCACTACGGCTCACAGTCGTCCTTACTATTAGGTATTGTCATAGGAAGTTGAGCTGGAAGCGCTGGAGAAGTAGGTGGCAGGGTGTTCTGTGTAGAAGCTGCATTCCTAAGGTCAGATCTTGACAAAGCAATTCCTGTTTCAACTGCCAGCTTGCCTGCGCAGGGCCTGCCCAGGGTCTTGACAGAGACTGGTGCGAGCATGAGCTTCCAGATTTCCCTCCCGACCGCCTTCCTCTGCAGAGCGTGCGGAAATGTCGGCACCATTTCCAGTGGCACCCTGGTGAATCACAGTGCCCTGCCAGCTGCCAAGATCCACAACTGAAAACCTGGCATCTCTTGCCCATTCTCAGAGTGGAATCTTTCCTGAGGGCACACAAGGTTCCTGGGGAATCCGAGAGTCCCTGGCTTTCCTGATGGATGGGACTTTGCTGCCTGGCCGTGCAAACATTTCCGTCCCCTCTTTGGGAAGGGGCTACTAAGAGACAAAGGTCTTTGAGAACACCTTTTAAGAAAAAGGAAGCACATTAGCCCTTGGGCTGTGGCGAAGTGTAATCCCATTGGCATATAGGAAGGCATCCATATAAGAAAATAAGTAACACAGGGCTCCTGCCAGGCCATGAGGCCAGTGAGGTCCTGACTCTGAGCCTGTCATCTCGAAGGGCCGTGGGCCTGTGCGCACTGTGAGCATCGTGGAGTAAGAGGTGGGGCAGTGGGAGGCCAGGACTCTAGAAGCCGAAGGAGGAGCAGCACTTAGCTAATCTGGAGGTGGAGATGAAGCCCATGCTGCGATTCTGAAGTAGGGACGCGTGCCTGGATTTGGCCCTCTGTGGGGCCTGATGAGAGGGATGCTCAGTTTACTGAGCGCCCACAGAGTGGCTGGGTCTCCGCTGGGCACGCTGTGGGGTGCTGCCTTCGAGATTGCTCATGCTTCAGCAGTGGAGGTGTGGAGTCTTCTCCCTAGTTACAGATGAGGAAACGCAGGCTGGCACGCGATGAGCTGGCACTGAGGCCTGGCCTGTCTGACTACTGTCAGCATTTGTTTTGTTTAATTTTTACCACCACAAGCAACTCTAGAATTCCCATTCCTGGGTGGCAGGCACCCCTTTGAGCATATTTCTGTTCCTTTGTGTAACAACCATTTGAGCACCTTTTCCATTCTGCACTTTGTGCCAAGTATTGAGCGTACGTCATCGCTAATCCTCACAAAGACTCCTCCCAGCTCAGGTTCATTGTCTCCGTTTTATTTCATCTTTCATTTTTGAGAGACAGGATCCTGCTCTGTCGCCCAGGCTGGATGGAGTGCAGTGGCGCCCTCCTGGGCTCAAGTGATCCTCCCACCTCAGCCTCCGGAGTAGCTGGGACTGTAGGCATATGCCACCATGCCTGGCTAATTTTTAGTAGAGTTGGGGTCTTACTCTGTTGCCCAGGCTGGTCTCAAACTCTTGGGATGAAGTAACTCTCCTGCTTCGACCTCCCAAAGCTCTGGGATTACAGGTGTGAGCCACTGTGGTGGCCATGCTTCCATTTTGTAGATAAAAGAGTGGAATCTCACCACTTTGGGAGGCAGAAGCAGGAGGACTGCTTGAGCCCAAGAGTTTGAGACCAGTCTAGGCAACACAGGGAGACCCCATCTCTTAAAAAAAAAAAAGCCTCAGGGATGACTAGCCCCAGGTCAGACACTGGGCAAAGTACCTGAAACGCACTTCAGCCCAGGTGTCTCCACCCCAAAGTCATTCTCTTTCTACCCCTTGTCCTTGCCCGGACAGACGTGTCACAAGAGGGTCCTGTGGCGATTTCAGAGCTGAGCAGTTAGCCTGCAACACTTTATTCTTTCACCGTTGTTAACCAGGGCCTGTGTCAGCACTGCGGGGAGATGGGAAAGCAGAGCTGGCCCAGGCCCTGCCCTGTGGGAACTCATACCCTGCTCCATCAGGCAAGGCCCACTGCAGAGCGGCAGGAGGCAGCGGGTGGTTTAACGCTTCTAGGTGATGCTGGTGATGGTGCCTTCAGGATGCCAAGCTTCTGGTGGCTCCAGTGCAGTCGGTGGACTAGCAGGGCTGGTGGCCTCTGGCTCCCTGTGCCAGGGTAGACCCTGTACCATGGGCAGCCTTAACTTTTTCTGATGTTCCTTCTGCCTTTTGGCATGTTACCGGCAGGCTGGGTAGGGAGCTGGCCTTATTCATCCTCCTTTGCCAAGAGGATGCTCCACGCAGCTCCAGCAGAGAGCAGCCTCTGCTTGTGATATGAGGGAAGCCTGGGCGGCACATACTCTCTGGCTCATTTAATCTAGAGGAGGGTGGGGGCAGCAGGGACCTTGTCCTCTCTCTTCGTCTTCCTGAGGACTCTTGGGCATGGGGAAGGAAGCCTTCCTGATCACTGAGTGAGAGGCAAGGGCAGGACTGGATCCCCAGGGCCCCAGTCCTCTTTCCTAGCCGGCTAGGCTTCGGCAAGCCCTCCACCCTCTCTGAGCCCCAGCTTTCTCCCCTGTAAAGCAGGGGCAGCACCCAAAGGGCTCTTGTGAGGAGCTGCTGGGATCCTCCTGGCACAGTGCCTGGGAGGCCGGGAGCCCTGTGCACCAGCTGTGATGAAGGCACGTGGTCTTGAGAGCTGTGCTGAAGGCGGGCTCACAGGGAAGACACAGGCATGTGACTGGCCCTAGGGCCCCGTCCCCAATGAGGGTGCTGGTGGGAGACTCGGGGCAGTGGGCTTTAAGGCTGAGGAGGAAGCTGTAGGCCTGTGGCTGTGCCTACTATTGAGGCAAAAGGGATAGAATCAGTCCAGGACCTGAAATGGGGCCTGACTTTGTCCACCCTGCCTGGTGAGGTCCTTCGGGAGCTGCAGGTGGTGGGTCAGGGCATGGCGCTTTTCTGGCAGCCAAGGAGTGCCTGGTGGATGGAGGAAGGGAGGATGGGGGCTGAGACTCTGCCCTGCAGAACCCCCTGGCCCAGGTCCCACCGGGTGTCTGTGCATTCCTGGCAGCACCGAGCCTTCCATATGGCAGTCGCTGAGGTTGGTGGCTGTGCTTGGGAGACCTGAGACTGCTTCCTCCGCCTTGGAGGGGGAGAGAGCAAAGCCGAGCGAGTAATTATAGACAGCCCTGCACCAGGCAGCCCAAACCAGTTCCCTCTATTCCCGGAGTGGCTCAGAGCCGTGGGATGGGAGGACTGAAGCAGAGGCAGCTTGGGGGAGGTCAGTGGGGGAGGCATAGTCAGCTGTCACATGTGTTGCTGCCCAGGCCCTCAGGAGAGGAGGCCCCACTAGTTTTTCCTTTCATGTACTGCTGTTATCTCCTGGCACATAATAAATGCTCGGATACCTGTTCCCCAGGTGAATATATGCGTATGTGAATGGCTTCATCAGGCTCTTTCACTGGAACCTAGGCATGTCACTTTCCCCCTTGGGGACTTCACTCCCATTTCTAAAAGAAGAGGATGGGACTCTGGAGATCTCCCATCATCCCCTGGCCAGGGGAAGGAGGGGCTGGCCTGGGGCCTGAGCAGGTGCTAATCCCTCTGGCCTTTCCACCCCACGGTTAGAATCAGTGACCCCGTGCAGGGTTGGCCGTGCCTAGCCTGGGATCATAGAGTTTCAGCCCAGGCAGCTGGAAGGCTTTGTGTCCGTCCTGTCTGCTCTGTCCCGCTGAGCTGAAATAAACCTGGCTGGGGCTGACTCTGCTCATTGTCGATCGCCCGCTGTGGGCCACTCAGTGACATGGGTCATTTCTGCTTCTCCAGGGTCTGAGCTTTTTCAGAGTGCATGGAGCTGGGTGGAACTTAGTCACACTGACAAAGGGAAGGCTGAGCTGGGGGACCTGTGATTAAGGTCTGTGAGCATGTCCCTTTAAGAGAACATTCCAGGCCGGGTATGGTGGCTCACGCCTGTAATCCCAGCACTTTGGGAGGCCAAGGCAGGCGGATCACTTGAGGTCAGGAGTTCAAGACCAGCCTGGCCAACATGGTGAAACCCTGTCTTTAAAAAAAAAAAAAAAAAAAGAAGAAAACATTCCAGAGAGGTCCTCCTGAGGGTTTTTTGCAGCCAGGCCCCACAAGACCCTTCAGGATTCTCTGCCAGAAGCTTTTGAAAGTTTTTTACATCTTCAAGGCCAGGAATGGGTTCTAGAGAAGTCACTCCAGGCTGGGCGCAGTAGTTCACACCTGTGATCCCAGCCTTTGAGAGGCCACGGGGTGTGGATCACTTGAGGTCAGGAGTAAGAGACCAGCCTGGCCAACATGGTGAAACTCCATCTCTACTAGTAATACAAAAATTAGCCGGGCAGGGTAGCACATGCCATTAATCCCAGCTACTCGGGAGGCTGAGGCAGGAGAATCCCTTGAACCTGGGAGGTGGAGGTTGCAGGGAGCCTAGATCGTGCCACTGCACTCTAGCCTGGGCAACAAGAGTGAAACTCTCATCTACAAAAAAAAAAAAAAAAGGAATCACTCCAGACTTCTGGCTGGGGTGAGGTGAGTGGGGGAAGACAGGGTACAGCAGGGTGAGTTCGGGAAGAACACATTGCTCAGGGCACTTCCCGGGGACAGCAGAGGGTGGGGGACAGCAAAGCCCTGGAAGGCACAGGGTAGGCCAGAACCTTACCTGGTGTGATGTGGATTCCGGAGTCCCCATCCCTGTCCCAGCCAGCCTGCCCGCCCATCCTAGGGGCATTTGCTTGATGACAATGCCAGGCCTGTCCACTGGTCACTGGTGGCTGCTTTCCAGGGGGTCAGTCTCAGTCAGTTTTTCCTTCTTAAACTCACCTGATCAGCTGAATTACCAGGGTCCCCCAAACCCCAATTGTTAAAAATCTCAATTGCAGGCCCCACCCACACCTACTGAACAAATCCCAGAGAGTGTGGCTGTGGGGCTCTGGTCTTATAAAATGAGCACTAAGTGTGGTTCAAAGGGGTGGGCAGGCTGGACACACTGAACCCGCAGTGCAGAGGGAAGGAATGCTCACATCCCAGCTCCCAGAATTACCTTTGCGCCCTCCACAGCTGTGGTTGGTGTGGACAAGTTTCCAGGTATTTCCAGGTATAATGTTGGGCCAGTCAACATGGGATGTGGGACAGATGGTGAGGACGATTTGTGTGGCTTTTCACTGGAAAATGCCCACCCCTCCCTTTTCTCTTCCCTAAAAAATAGGCTAAACACTAGTTATATGAGCGAAGAGAGACTCTGAAATCCATTTGGTGGGACTCCTGAGTGTGTGGATTTTATTCTACTGATCATGTGCATGATGGGAGTTGGAGCAGTTACAGAGACCACAGACCTTGTGGGCTAAGCCTGGTTGTATTATTAAGGGCAGAAGGAGGCAGTGGGACTTATGCGTTTGAGGTACTAAGGAGGTCCCCCAAGTCAGGAGAAGGTTCATTATGTACATGTGGAGGTCGAGAAGCCAAAATGAAGCTGCCCAAACACGGTGTCCTTTATGTTTTTAAATTCCTGTCTAGCTCCAGTACATCCCTAATGTTGGACAGTAAGTTTTTTGGGGCCTTTGCTGTTTTAAATAATGCTATGCTGAACATGCTTGTAACTTTTCTGATTAGTTTTTTAGGATAGATTGCTAGAAATGTAATTCACTGCTGGACCACAGGGCCAACTATAAATCCTAATATTTAAAAATATGTGTGTGCATATATATATATGTATGTATGTATATATATTTTTTTAATTGGTAAGATACGCAAACGGGAAAAAAAAAATGCAGTACAAACTCGGGATGCCCAGTGAATAAGGCTGCCTCCCACAGCTGGCCCTCCTTCTCCAGGCTCCACCTTAAAGAAAAATGCTGTTACTAGGTTTTTATGTATTTGCCCAGAAATATCCTATGTTTATATAAACATGTATGTTTCTATTCTTCTCACCCTTTTTTTTTTTTTTTAGGCAAGGTCTGGCTATGTCATCCAGGCTGGAGAGCAGAGGTGTGATCTGGGCTCACTGCAGCCTCCACCTCCCAGGCTCAAGTGATCCTCCCACATCAGCCTCTCCAGTAGCTAGGACTACAGGCGTGCCCCATCACACCCTGCTATTTTTTTGTATTTTTTGTAGAGATGGGATTTTACTGTGTTGCCCAGGCTGGTCTCGAACTCGTGAGCTCAAGTGATCTGCCCATCTTGGCGTCCCAAAGTGTTGGGATTACAGGAGCCATAAGCCACTGCACCCAGCCCACCCTCTTTTTTTTTTTTTTTTTTTTTAAAAAAAAAAACACAAATGGGAACATTTTCTATGGGAACATTTCCCATCTACATTTTAAAATAGTAGACAGAAAATTTATATGTATGGCTGTATTATATACGTGCCCAGTCCTGAATTGGTAATGACACACTCTAGGGCTGCAAAGTCTTCATTGAACAACCACAGAGCGCAAGGCATGGGATTGAGACTCTCTCTGCGGAAGCAACACGATGTCTTAAACTGGGCTAATCCCCCAGAATGCTTTGCAGTCTCCCGGGGAAAGGGGATTTGTAGAGCACCAGGGACCCAGTGGGCCCCCAGCATCTCAGGCAGGAAGTAGAGGAGGCTGTCAGAGGCTGGGCTTGTGGTGGGATCGGGAACTCTTTGCTCTACACCCCCAGTGAGTACCCAGTATTCCTCCTGGAGGGAGCCAGTCTGCCTGAATTGAGTGTGCCATTGTATGCAGGGGTGGGGCCACAGACACCTGAGGGGTGGGGCCCTCACAGGGGAAGGGTGAGGGGTAGGGGCAGGTCTCTGCTGGCACTGGAGCAGAATTCTTGCTTTCTCTTGGATACCAGATGAGATTGTCTTCTTTTTTTCTTTCCTTTTTCCCCAGAGGCTCATCCAAAATAGAAGAAGCATGTGAAATCTACGCCAGAGCAGCAAACATGTTCAAAATGGCCAAAAACTGGAGTGGTATGTGATCTCCGCTAGAGCTCCTGCGAGGCGCTCTCCTCTTCCCTCCGCTTCCACTCCCAAAGGCCTGCCCTTGAGGGCCGCTTCTCTGTTATGCCATCTCCAGCATGAGAAGCCACCGGCCTGCTCTCTAGCTGTTTTGTGCCTGCTGGGTTACTTTATACTCGGGGTCACGGGGCCTTGAAGAAAGGACAGAGAGGATGGGCATAAATAGAATATTAGACCTAGATAAACCCATGTGGATTAATGAGTTCATAGACAGAGTCCTCCCTAAATTCAGAACTTCAGGCTTCCTGGTAACTTCCTTAGTGCCTCCATCAGTGTCTGAATTGTAGGCTGCAGGAAAGGTTCAGGTGCTTCCGATAACAACATGAATCATGGCTACTGTTTACTGAGTACTAAGTGCTCATCATTTAATTGCATTCTCACCCTAAGGGTCAGTCTGTTAATCTCCCTGTTTTACAGATGTGGGAACTGAGGCTTGGCTTAGTCTCTCACCCAGGGTGCCAGGACTAGTAAGTGACAGAACCAAGATTCAGAAACCAAGGCTCTGACTGCAGAGCCTGAGTGTTTGGCCTGCCCCAGTGAGGCAGGAGAGCTTCACAGAGGAGAGGGGTAGGAGGAGCCCCTTGGGCTCAGGCTGGGGATCTGTTTGGGGCTCACTGCACGCCGAAGAAGTCCAACAAGCCAGTGCATTGAGCCCATTGGAGGCTCATTTCATAATACGTCTTTCATGTTACCAAGATTGAATTAAGGAAATACAGCAAGAGACCCAGTGTTAGAATGCAGGGAGGAACTTCCTGGCCACGGTGAAGAGGGAGCCTAATGGCGGGACCATGGAGGCAGAGTGCAGAGGTGCACAATGAAACTGATTCCCATTTTTGACAATGTTGTTGATTTCCCAAAAATTCAGAGTTTTTCCTGAGTTTTCACACAATACGTTGTGGATAAAGCCAAATGTTCTGTGTATTTTTATGCTCTCAAACTAAGAAAATTCCTCTAGAGAAGACATGCTTATTTTTTAATTACATAGGTGTTGCTTTTCCCTTAAAATTTGTTAACCTCCGCCACCCTACTCTTCAAAGAAAAGCCCTAGGCCATTTTCCCCCGATACTATCCCCTTTTCTTGAAATGTTATACTCAGATTTGGAGCTCTTAAAAGTAATAATGAAATCACATAGTGAAAACCTGGAAGGCTTTGTCTCTTCTGCTGCTTGAAACATAAGAGGATGGGGCCAGGCCTCCTGGGCCTCTTCCACCTCAGAACCTCTGACTCAGATTCAGCTGGAGGAGAATGAAGGGGAGAAGCCTCAGAACCGAGCTGCGGGAGGTCGGAACTTCACAAGGAGGAGGAGAGATGCTGTTCCCTCCCAAACATCAGTTTAGGAGGTGTGAGGGCAGAGTGGCTTGGGAGCACAGGACACACGAGGCTCCAGGCGTGGTCCCTTCTGCCCTCTGCCCGTGGGCATTGGTCTGCGTGCACTCATTCTGGGTGTCCACATCCTCTTTCCCTTTCTGGATATGCAGCTCCTGAAGGGAGCTGGCTCTGTGTTGTCCACCCCCAACTCCATGAGCCTTACAATTCGCACAAGTGTCTCGTCCATGGGGATCTGCAGTGAAGGGAACAGAGGCAGAGGAGTTGGGAGAATTCGACAGGAAGAGATTTGGGGAGCTGTGGAGAAAGAAACAGGACTTGGAAAGGGGAGTGGATGGGAAGGTGTTATGTGATTGAATCCCAGTTGCCCCTTGCTTCCCAGAACACCCCTCCCCAGCCTATCCCATGATTCAGCCTGCATTTTGCCTTCTAGTGGTGGTTCTGGGCCCTGTGCTTTGAGGCGCTCCCAGGCAGACGGCCAAGGCCAGAAGGTGCAGGAGGCCACCTCGCTGTGTTGAATCTCCTTTCTGGCTCAGCTCTGTCTGCCTTCTTCTTAGAGCTTTAGAAGTGGTGGCCCTGGAAATACTGGCATAGCTGAGTTCAGGGACATGGCATTTTAGCTGGTCTCACCCTGGCTCTTTCCATATACCTGGGGCTGAGGGGCTTCCCTCAAGGCAGCTGGTGCCCTCAGAGACTGTCAGGTGGGCCACCAGGAGCCTCAGGCCAGGAGCCAGCAGACCCGAGGTCTAGGCCTCAGTAAGGGCTCGCTCAAGTCACCCTCGTCCTCTCTTGGGGGCTCTTTCTGCATGCTCAAGAGCCCGACCGACCTCCCAGGGCAGTGTCTCTGTGGCTTCATAAATTGTGGAGCCCCACTGAGGCTGGGACCACCACTCTCTTCTGTTCCAGCTGCTGGAAACGCGTTCTGCCAGGCCGCGCAGCTGCACCTGCAGCTCCAGAGCAAGCACGACGCAGCCACCTGCTTTGTGGACGCCGGCAACGCATTCAAGAAAGCTGACCCCCAAGGTGAGGGCCTCTGCAGGCCACACGGGCTGGCTGCCCAGAGTGCCATCATAGCGCCCTGCATCGGGTCCGCGGGTATCCTGGCAGCTCTGGTTTTTTCCAGTGGCCGACATGTGATAGGCTGGCAGAGACGCACCTGAGGCAGAGCGAGCGTTGACTTCTAAACTGGCTCCCTTCTTCCCGGTTGGCATTCCCGTGCTGTCAAGTCTCCGTCCCCCATCTACTGTGTCGGTGCAGCTGATCACCCCTCCCCAAGCCCAGAGCATTTGGGAGTGGGAGTTCCATTGCAGACCCACCGCCTGCTGGGGAGAGAGGAAAATCTGTTCTGTTGTCAGAATTAACATGCAGAAGGGAGCAGGGGGAGTTCTGAGACCAGCCAGGTAGGAGTCGCTGCCGAAAAAGGAGCGGAAATTAGCCCAACCTGGCTTCCCTACATCCTGGGGAAGCAGTAGAGAGAACAGAGCCCGAGATGTCGTTGCCAGAGAACAAGTTACTTAAAATGAGAGCGTGTGAGGGACAGAAGCCCAGTTTGGGGCTGACTCATGGTGAGAAAACAGTATTTGTCCCCTAGGGCGCCTCCTGAAGAGGAAACACAGCCCAGTGATTGCCTGGGGCGGGAATTTGAATTTATTTTTAAAATCTTGGTGTCAGGTACAGGTTGCTAATTAGCAAGCACAGGCAGTTTGTAAAAATGACTGTCTACCGTCACTGTCCTCTCAGGGAAATGGAAAATAGATGAATCTTTAAAAATACTCAAAAGGGCTGGGCACGGTGGCACATGTCTGTAGTCCCAGCTACTTAGGAGGCTGAGGTGGGAGGATCGCTTGAGCCCAGGAGTTCTGGGCTGTAGTGCGCTATGCCGATCGGGTGTCTGCACCAAGTTCAGCATCAATACGGTGACCTCCCGGAAGCAGGGGACCAGGTTGCCTAAGGAGGGGTGAACCGGCCCAGGTCGGAAACAGAGCAGGTCAAAACTCCTGTGCTGCTCAGTAGTGGGATCGTGCCTGTGAATGGCCACTGCGCTCCAGCCTGGGCAACATAGCGAGACCCCGTCTCTCAAATAATGCTAATAATGATAATGAAAAGGAGCTGTGTAATCTTGGAATAAAGGCCTATCCTTTCCAAGAGAATACGGGTTTATAGCAGTGCAGGGAGTTTTCTCCATGGATCATGGAGCCCTGGTTCACATGCCATGTTTGGGAACTGCGGGCATACTCCTTTGTCGTGATCTGGGATGTGAGTTTCCAGACGAGGATGGATTTATGTGTTAACCAGTAGCTCTCTCTGTCCTTAGACTGACCAATGGTTCCCCACCAGCTGGGCATCTCACGCATTGGCCTCAGTGGTCACATGGTGGGGCTGAGGCCTGGCAAGAGGCGGAGGAGCAGCCTTGTAACTGGGTGGGCCATGGGGCTGACCTGGCTGGCAGCACTGGGCCGCAGCGGGCTGCATGGGTGATGCAGGGATGACCCAGGGAGACCCTGGCTTGGTTTTAAGCTTGACTGCCCCAGGGAGTCTCCATGTCTTCCATTAAGCTGCCCTGCCAAGCCTTTCCTTCTGCTCCCCAGGAAACTGGCTGGCCTAGAGGCGCTGTCTTAGCATCTGTGACGTTCAGCTGCTGCCCCATCTGGAGTGACTGGAAGGACTTGCTCTGGGGCAGCGCTGAGCACCAGGCTGTGAAACAGTGAGCGCCTTTGCTCTTTCAACAGTCCCTTCCTGCAGCAGGCCCTGCCTGCCAGTGGGATGTGGTGAGGTTCCTCCCGTGCATTTGATCTGAGCTTTTCTACCTCTCTCTGCAGAGTGTCGGCTGGGAGTCTGGGTGTGGCCCTTCCCTGGCCTTAGGAAGCTCAGAGGGTGGCCAAGGACTCCAGCCAGTAGGAAAATGTAAAGATGATGCCGCATCCAGGGCACAGAGGCCAGCTTGCACAGAGCTGAGGCGAGGAGCGGGCGAGCTTGGCTGGGGGACAGCTCTCGGGGAAGAAAGGGGGCAGTTCTGACTGGAGAACCTCCCCTGGGTAGAGCTGAGAGCAGGTGCCATGTCCAGAGCCCTAGGGGCATGGTGCTGAGCAGGGAGGGGTGTTAGCACAGCATCCAGAGCTACAGCCTGAAGATACATGCCCCAGCCATGGCTCCCAATGGGGCAAGGGGCACATTGGCATCAAGGGCAGCAGCTGCTTTGTGTCTGAGGCCAGTCAGGCCTCACAGAAGGCCAGGCACATGGCTCATGCCTA
Organism: Cacajao melanocephalus; assembly: GCA_963573385.1. Classification (NCBI taxonomy): domain Eukaryota; kingdom Metazoa; phylum Chordata; class Mammalia; order Primates; family Pitheciidae; genus Cacajao; species Cacajao melanocephalus. The sequence goes on along the minus strand of CAUYLG010045059.1, from coordinate 52,709 downwards.
GAATTTCAGTGCTTTGGGAGGCTGAGACAGGAATCCAGGAGTTCAAGACCAGCCAGGACAACATAGTGAGATCCTGTCTCAAAAAAAAAAGCCTCACAGAGAATGCCATGTAGCAGCTGTGCGTGGCTCAGCAGCACAGGAGGTGGGTGGTCAGGAGGACCTGCCTCCCTGTGGTCTTGGGCAAATCAGTCTGTTTCCTCATCTGCTAATGCAGAGACTACTGTGAGGTGACGCAGTCATGCCCAGCGCAGCACCTGGCATGTGATAAACTGCCAGTCAGGACACCCTGGGCTTTCATCAGTCCAGGGACCTCTGCCTGTCTTGGGCCCCACGGTCTCTGCCCTTGGCCGGGTGCGTCGTGAGGCAGTGCTGGAGGCCCAATTTGGAACCTTGCCTGGCTTCCCCAAGCAGGTGGCTAGCTCCTGGGGCCCTCCTTATCACTGGCCTCCTCAGCAGCCTAGAAGGCCTCTGTCTGAGGTCAGCACTTCCTCCAGGGCTTCCTCCAGGAGTCCCTCCAGAAGGACCTCCCCCTCAAGTGGCAGCTGGAGTGTTCCTGAGGCCCGGCTGGGCTCCTGTCATCCTCTCCTGCAGAGAGGTGGCCTGCTGCCTCCTTGGTGGCTCTGGGTGGGGAAGGATGATGCCCATATGTGTCATTGGTTCGTCAATTACCCAACCACCACTGCTGCTCAGGGCAGACTCAGGCCAGGGAGGCCTCTTCCGGGGTCTGCGTGATAGCTGAGGCTGGGGCCAGTGTGTGTACCTGGGGCAGGGAAGGGGCCCAGCCCCGGCTTGTCACCCATTTCCTCCCTAGCTGCCATTTACTGGGTTCCTACTGCGTACCAGATGCTTGGCATCTTTTAACCCATTTGATTTCTTTGTGCAATTCTGTGATTTGCCCCCATTTTACTGAGGAGGAGACAGCCAGGTGTGACCAAGGGGGACTTGAGAGAGGCAGGCATCGCTGGTGGAATGACTGTGGGGAGGGGGCGGGCCTGGGCTGCAGCTCCCCTACTTGGGCTGGATTGCGCCCAGCCCCTTTCCAGCCCTCTGTGGGTGGGTGGAGGAGGGCTGGGCCATGGAGCTGGGTGTTGCTCCACCTCTCAGGGTGCCCAAGGCCTGCTGACCTGAGATAAGAGCAGCAGTCGTGAGTGTCAGCAGCTCGTCCAGGAGCCAGCTGGCCCAGGTGTCTCTGGCGGCCTGCCGCTTTCCAGGCGTGGAGGGGACTCAGCCCTGTGAGTCCATGTTGCTGCCGGGGATAATCTGTCTCCCTGCTGCTACTGCAAGGGCTGAGCCGTGCTGACGGTGGGCGCTCCAGAGCCACTGCCAGCAGGCCCAGGAGGCAGCTGTGGGTCTCACTGCGGAGTGAGAGCACCCTTTGCCGTGTCAGCCCGCAGGGGGCCAGGTTGGTGTCCTGGGTGTTCTGCCCAGGAGGGGGATCCAGTGAGCAGCCCAAGGGCGCCAGGTGGAGTCTACAGCCAGGTGGGGCGGGGCGGATCGGGGCGGGCCAGGCCAGGCCAGGCCAGGCCAGGCCACTCACCTCCCTCCAGCTGCTGCTCTCCTCTGGCTCGGCTCAGTTGCTTCTGGGCCCACCCATGACAGGATGTGTGTGTCTTCAAACTGCCAGATGTAGGCTGTGTTCTCTCCTCTGCCCCCTTTTCGCCTTCTTTTCCTCTTTCTGCGGCCATAGGCTCTGTCTGTCAGGTCTGGAACCTGGACTGAGTGGTGTACCTTCTCTCCATCCCTTTCGGATCCCCATGGGTCTTTCTGAGTTGGACAGAATCTCCAGACCTCTGGGGCACCCAGAGGAGCGCTTATGGACCCCACTGTTGATATGTCGGAAGTAGGGGCTGGACTCCTGAACGCCCAGCCACAGGCCTGAGGCTAAGAGCCTCTGTTCAGATGCCTCCTCATGGAGAGGGGTTAGAGTCCCATCCAGACTGTGAGCCCCTTGAGAGCAGGCCCAGGTTTGTGGGTTCTTGGAAGCACCCTCATCGCAGGCGAACACGGCCTGGGTGACATGGAGGCCTCCATGGTAACCAGGAACTTTCAGATACTCAGGCTGCAGCTCAGAGCCCACGCCCTGTGGCCTCCCAAGGCTCCCTGCCTTTCGCTCTCCCACCCCAGACCTCCCTCCCTGCAATACCCCTGTCCTCCTGAGATGCGCTAAGATGGGGTTTTTAAAAAATACCCCCTGAGAGCTCATTTCTGCCTGCTAGAAAATGCCTCCCACTCATGCTTTTCTCCCTCCTCCAAATAACTTGTCAAAAAAAAAAAAGGCTTTCCCAAATTTAAAATCTTGCAAGAGATAGTACAACAAAGGTAGCCCAGTTCTTCCTCAGTGCCATCCTGGTGTGTTCAGGCTTTTTGGCAAAACCTTTGAGGAGCTGGTGGGTGGCAGGGCCAGGTTAAAGAGACGGAGAGCAGAGGGCTCCCAACTGCCAAGATATGAGGAAGAGGGGCGGTGGAGAGTGCACCCAGGTCTTGGTGCTCACGGCATCCAGCCTCCTCTTGCCAGAGGTCCAGCTCCTCTTGGTGCAGGGACAGAAGCTGCTCAAGGTCCTGCAGCGATGCTAGCGGATTCCAGGGAGAACCTGGGCATCCCTGCTGCCTCCAGGACCACCTCAGATGTTGGGCTTGGCCACCTCCCATGCCCCCTTCCCCTTTGCCAGCAGCTCAGTTCTTCAAGAGCAGGGCCTTAGAAGGTCTGGCTTAAAACACCCGTGACAGTCTGGTCATCAGCCCAGCCCAGCACTGCTGTGCCCTGTCCCTGGGGTTCTGGGAAGCTGGCAGCATCCTGGCAGACTGATGGGAGAAGGGCTCCCTCGATTGCATGTGCCCAGCAAGTCACAGTCTGCAGAGTCAGCTCTCTCACCAGGTTTCCCGGGCTCAGGGATTCCGTCCCCTCCTTGCAGCCCCTTGAGAGAGTGCGGCAGCCCTGGCAGCTCTGAGTGCCTAGTGATCTCTCTGCCGGCAGCCAGGCGCGCCTGCAGCCGCCCCCTCTCCTCGGCTTCTGCTGAAACGACTTCACTTTCTCATTTCTCCTCCCACCTCCCTTTTTCTCTCCAGAGGCCATTAACTGTTTGATGCGAGCAATCGAGATCTACACAGACATGGTAAGGGCCGCTTACTTGTCCTGCTGCCCCCCCGCCCCGGGGTCTCGCTGCATTGCCCCAGCCTGCGTCCTCACCTTCAGCACCCGCAGCACTGTTCTTATTCTGTGGCCAAAACCAGTTGGGGAGGGGGAAGTGGGAGCTGGGGGCGTTAGGTCACCTGGGCTGGCCTGGGCTGGCTGGGTCTTCACCCAGCTCCCCACCAGCCTGACGGCCCCTCCCTCCACACACCTCCACAAGGAGTCACGGTTTTCACTCATGGAACTTAGGTTATTGAGCTGGGCACGGTGGCTCAGGCCTGTAATCCTAGCGCTTTGGGAGGCTGAGGTGGGAGGATCTTTTGGGCACAGGAGTTCGAGACCAGCCTGGGCAACATAGCAGGACCGTGTCTCTACAGAAACTTAGCCGGTGTAGTGACATGCACTGTAGTCCTAGTTCTTGGGAGGTTGAGGCAGGAAAATCACTTGAGCCCAGGAAGTTGAGGCTGCAGTGAGCTGTGATCACACCACTGCCCTCCAGCATGGGCGTTTTGTCTCAAAACAAAAAAAGAAGTTAGGTTACTGTAGAGTGTGTGTCCAGCACTTTCCCTTGCCCAGCCTTCCCACAAGTGTCGCATTTGATTAGCATCTTACGGCAGGCCAGAGGGGTGGGCAGAGCCCACAGGAGACTCAGCACCTGCCCTGCCCCAGGGAGTGTTGCCAATGACAGATGCAGACCAGAGGGGCAGCTGCCAGGAGGAGCCAGGGTGAAGGGCCCCACCCAGGCCGGGGCTTCTGTCAGTACTTTCCCTTTTTTTTGTTTTGTGTTTTTTTGAGACAGAGGGTCTCTCTGTCATCCATGCTGGAGTGCAGTGGTACGATCTCCACTCACTGCAACGTCCACCTCCGGGGTTCAAGCGATTCTCGTGCCTCAGCCTCCTGAGTAGCTGGGATTACAGGCATGCGCCACCACGCCCGGCTAATGTATTTTTAGTACAGATGGGGTTTCCCCATATTGGCCAGGATGGTCTCAAACTTCTGACCTCAAGTGATCCACCTGCCTCAGACTCCCAAAATCCTGGGATTACAGGCGTGAGCCACCACGCCCAGCTGGCTCCTTTCTTTTTGCCTCTCCAGTTGCCCCATCTGTCTCAACCGTCCAACCGCAGGCAAGGGCATGAGCCCTACCCCCTTGTGTTCAAGGCAGTGCTGCAGGGATGATTGTGACTAGAACAGTAATAGCAGCTGCCATTTATTAGGCCCGACACTGCAGGGTGAGTGGAGGAGAGGGGGCTCAGACTAGTGACATGACTTGCCTAGGGACACGGGGCTACAAGCAGGAGTCGCTGAGACCCAAAACTAGGTCTAGCTGAGCCCAGGGCCTTGCCCTTTCCTCTGCACCAGTGGGTGGCGTTGGGCCAGCCGAGTGGGCACCTGGATGCTGGGCAGAGGCAGATGGAAGGTGCATGGGCTGGAACCTGAGGCCTCCCTGGGGAGCTCTGGGCGTGCATGGAGGAGGCTGACAGGTGGCTGTTGGCCTAGGGGCAGAGCTGGTGCTCTTGGGCAGGGGTCTCAAGCCCTCCCTCCCATCCTGGTTTCTCCAGAGCCTTTTGCCAAGTGATTCTGGGCTGGTCCGTCTGCCTCTCTGGCCCCTCTATCCGATGCTTCCTCAGGGCCAGGGCCTCGGCCAAGTGCTCGTGCTCACATCCTCTCTGGTGTCGCACCATCTGTGTCCCCGTGGATGGGATAGAATTAGGCTCAGTCCCTGGAGTGTCTCGCCCAAGGTCATCTGCTCAGCCCAGCACGCACAGCCAGGCCTCGAGTGCTGGGGCCCTCCTTTCTCACTCCTGTGCTCCCCACCTCTCGGTGTCTTCTTCATACCTCCCCGCAGGCGTGGCTGAGGGGTGGGAACCTGAAGGGTCATGGGTCAGCAGGGGTGCAGGGCCGGGCATGCAGGAGCTCACAAGGCACAGGCAGCCCCTTCCCGTGTTCCCTCCAGGGCCGATTCACGATTGCGGCCAAGCATCACATCTCCATTGCTGAGATCTATGAGACGGAGCTGGTGGACATCGAGAAGGTGAGTGGCAGCAGGGCCCTGCCTGGGCTGGCAGCCAGGACCAGCGCGGCTCTCTCTTCTTCCCACCAGGGGAGTCCTCTGGTGTCAGTGCCAAGAAGTGGGGGTGGGGGACTGGCAGAGGTCGGGTAAAGGGGTTTGGCTGTGTCCCTGGCGGGCAGGGCGGAGGGTGTGGAAGCTGCACGAGGCCTCCTCTCCCACCCCTGCCCAGCTCTGAGACCCACCCCCGTGTCTCCCCAGGCCATCGCCCACTACGAGCAGTCTGCAGACTACTACAAAGGCGAGGAGTCCAACAGGTAGCCCCCTTCCTGCCTGCCCCGCCCCGCAGGGACCGCCACCACTTCCCTCACTCCTCCTCCCCACACAGCTCAGCCAACAAGTGTCTGCTGAAGGTGGCTGGCTACGCCGCGCAGCTGGAGCAGTATCAGAAGGCCATTGACATCTACGAACAGGTGGGGACCCTGCCCGCTCTCAGGACCTGTGCCTCCTCCTAAGCACTGGCACATTGTTCTGGAACCACCCCTCCCCCAGCTTGCCCTCTGCCTCTCCCGATCCCCCCACCCCCATCCTCAGCCTGGCTGAATGTTCTCCACCTGTGACCCTATGCCATGCCGGCAGTGCCCCGCCCACACCCCTTGCAGAGCTTCCTGGAGGGATCCAGAGTGAGGCTGGCCAAAAACCAGAGTCAAGGAGGGAACGGGAAGAACTGCCAAGGGGTCCGGGGTGGCTGTGGGCACCCCACTGCATGACACAACGGTCCTCATCCACAGTGAGCGGGAGGGAGTGTCACATGGGCTCCTCGCAGTGTGCACGGAGCCCTGGGTGATGGCCGAGAAACAGGCAGGCAGCTGGCCCCGGGGGAGAGAGGGGCAGGCGTCGCCTCTCATGTTCCTGCCGCCTGCCACCCCTCTGCCCACCGCTGTGCCAGCCTCCCGTTGGTCCTGACAGCCAGACCGCCTCCTCCCCACTGTCTCAGGCTCTCGGGAGGCCCACGGACACCTGGCTACAGCCTCAGCCACCATCACACCCTGATCTTGGCTGCTCACGCCCTGGCCGCTGACCTCCCCAAGCTGGTTCCTGGCTCCCTGCCATTAGGGTCTTGGGTTAACAGGCCCTCACCCCAGGACACAGACCCAGCTCCCAGCAGGACCCCGGTGCCTGGCAGTGGCCCTGGCCCGCTGGCTGCTTGCTCTGATCTCACAGTGCCACTTCCCCGTGGCTACAGGTGGGGACCAACGCCATGGACAGCCCCCTCCTCAAGTACAGCGCCAAAGACTACTTCTTCAAGGCAGCCCTCTGCCACTTCTGCATCGACATGCTCAACGCCAAGGTACTGCGCCCCACACCGGCCGGGCCACCATGCCAGGCCACACGTGCCTATCACCAGGCCAGGTCGCCTGGCCCCCCCAAGAGGGGGCGTGCTCCTCCCTCACACCTGGCCCCTGCCAGCCGACCTTTGGAGGAGGAGTGTGGTTCTCACCTCTGTGTTTCTGTGCTGGCGTCACCTGCCCGCCTGGTCCTGGAGGCTCTTGTGGGTCCAGCTCCTGCCTTGCTTAGTGCTCTTTCCTTCATGGGTACACTGTTTGAATCCTCACTGCACCCCATAAAGTCAGCACCATTGTCACCTCATTTTACGGGTGAAGATGCTGAGGCTGGGATGAGACTTTGAGGCCACATGCCTAGGGACCTGCAGCCCAACGTTCCAGAGCTTCGTGACTGCCGTTGTCTTGACTTTAACTGGAGCTCACATGCCCACCTATTTTCAGGGCGCTTGGCAAAAGAGGGGCCAGAGAGGGCAGTGGGCGGGGGGCATGGCCAGTGGGAAGGAGCCGGAGGGTTGGTGCTAGGCTTTGCTTGGCTGGAGTCTTCCCACCATTGCCTGGCAGGAGCACACAGCCCAGGATTTCCTGGTCCCCCTGGCTGCCCAGCCCCTGCCTCACAGCCTGTCTGAGCCCTGCTCTGCTATGGGCACCAGCCTGGGCTTTCCCAGACCAGGTTTACATCCCCACCCCATGTCTCGCCATGCCCGGGCAGCTCACTGCCCCTCTGGATCTGTTTCCTCCCTTTCAAAAGGGTGCTCACCATGATTTGACCTTCTCAGAGTCCTCAGGAAGCACCAGCCCCAGGCCTGGCATGGAGGATGTGCTCATTTGCCCGCTGCCCCAGCTGAGCCAGGTGGGAGGAGGCAGTGGGTGCCTGCCTGGGGAACCTTCCCCCTCCACCCACCTCTCTCTGCAGCCAGGCTGGTGCTGAGCTCAGCTCCGGGGAGGTACTGACAGGCACAGCCAGGTGACACCTGGGGCTGGGGGAGGGGCGTGGAGTGCTGACTCAGTATCACCAGCCATCCCCAGGTCCTCTCAGCTGCCAGGCCAGCAGCTCTGAGGGCCCTCTCATTACTGACGCATCCTCCTCCCTCCCTGCTGTCCAGCTGGCTGTCCAGAAGTATGAGGAGCTGTTCCCGGCTTTCTCTGATTCCCGGGAATGCAAGTTGATGAAAGTAAGTGCTGGGTGCTCCGGCCTCCCCCTTCCCAAACCCCAGATGCGCATGGTCAGGGCTCCAGGTGGGACGATCACCAAGGCTTGTCCAGTGGTTCTCAGAGGGTGTCTTTGTTTTGGTTTCTTTGGCCAGCTGAGTCTCCATTTTCCAGATGAAGAAAGTACAACTTGGGGAGTGCTAGAGCTCGGGATGGGCTGGGAGGCTGGGTGGACACACACCACACATGACATACACCCCACACACCCACACACCAAACACACCCACAACACACACAGCACACCAGACACCACACCAGACACGCACCACACACACCAAACACACCATACACACACCAAACATGCACCACACGCCACACCCACCACACACCATACACACATCACACACACCACACATACACACATCACACCCACCACACATACACACCACACACACCACACACCATACACACATCACACACACCACACACACACATCACACCCACCACACATACACACATCACACACACCACACATACACACATCACACCCACCACACACACACACCACACCCACCACACACCATACACACATCACACACACCACACACACACATCACACCCACCACACATACACACATCACACACACCACACATACACACATCACACCCACCACACATACACACATCACACACACCACACACCATACACACATCACACACACCACACACACACATCACACCCACCACACACCATACACACATCACACCCACCACACATACACACATCACACCCACCACACACACACACATCACACCCACCACACACACACACATCACACCCACCACACATACACACATCACACACACCACACATACACACTAAACACACACCACATGCATGCCACATACACATCACACACCTACCAAACACACCACACACGCACCACACACATACCACACATATCCACACACACAACCAAACACACCACACACACCCACACACACACACCCCGTGTGATACTCTGTGTCGGTAAGGTTGCCCCAAGAGCTAGCTGTTTCCGATGAGTAGGGCAGCAGGATTGCAACACACCCCTACCCACCACACCTGCACCCACGCCCACCACACCTGCACCCACGCCCACACCAACCGACCCTCTCAGAGCCCTCGGGAAGCAGCAGCCCCAGGCCTGGCATACAGATAGTGTGTGATTCGATCTGATCCAGGCCAGACCTCAGGTCGGCCCGGCCCTGACCCCTCTCTGCCGTTTGCTTACAGAAGTTGCTAGAGGCCCACGAGGAGCAGAATGTGGACAGCTACACCGAGTCCGTGAGTGGCCAGCGTGGGGGGCCAGGCCCCTTCACGGGGATGGGTCCCCTAGGGAAGCTACCCTTCTGAGACATGCTGTCCCCTGAAAATCAGCAGTTTTTATCTAGCCCCCAGCCCATTGTGAATTTTTCTCCAGTCACCCCAGGAACTTCTCAAGCAGCCCCAAGAGGTGTAGGGAGTGTTCTCCCCATTTTATAGATGGTGGCACTGAGGTTGGGGAGGTCAGGAGGCTCGGCTGTGGCCCCTCAGGGGCAGAGTCGGGGTTCAGAGCCACATCTGTCTGCCCCTGAAGAGCAGGGTTCCTTGAGTTCCCCAGGCGAGTGTGAGAAGCTCTCACAGCAGGTGCCTTGGGTACCCAGGAGGCACAGACGGAGAGGGAAGGGGTAAGGAGGAGAGTGGAGCTGAGGACACGGGAGAGGCGCCAGCTTCCCTCTGCCTGGCCGAGCTGCCCACGCAGCTCTCTCCCCCTTCCCTGTCTCTGTTCCCAGGGCTCCCAGGCTCCGGTCCTGATTCACTCCTCTAATGGCACACGCCAAGCATTTCTGCCCAGGTGCCCCTCGGGAATGTGAGCCCCTAACTGAGGACAGCGAGCAGAGGCCATCCAGTTCCTCCTGCCCCAGACATGGGGTGGCAGCCCAGCCAGGAGTTCAGGGAGGGAGGCCGGCAGGCCATGGCTTCTCTCCCCCGTGCCCCATGGCACTCAGGAGTAGCCTTTTCCATATCTCCAGGCCTCAGTTTCCCCACCCATTCAATGAGGATGTGGATTTTTTTTTTTTTAAGATGGAGTCTTGCTCTGTCGTCAGGCTGGCATGCGGTGGCATAATCTCAGCTCACTGCAGCCTCTACCTCCTGAGATTCTCCTGCCTCAGCCTCCTGAGTAGCTGTGATTACTGGCGCCCACCACCACACCCAGCTAATTTTTGTATTTTTATCACAGACAGGGTTTCACCATGTTGGCCAGGATGGTCTCAAACTCCTGACCTCGTGATCCGCCCGCCTTGGCCTCCCAAAGTGCTGGGATTACAGGCTTGAGCCACCACGCCCAGCCTAGACCTTTATTTATTTTATTTTTTTAATTAATTAATTTATTTAGATTTTACTTTTTATTTCTGTCGACCTTTATTTTTACAAGCTACAACATCTTTCTCCCCTAAGGGAAACCTTATGCCCAGCGTAGTAAAGACCAGAGGGAACTGCCCTGGCTGAGTTGGGGCCTCGAGCCCTCCCTCTGCTCCTCAGAGACCAGGGGTGACAGGGACAAATCTTAAAAATACTGGGACACAGGCCCTTGGGCTGCAGGATTGGGGACAGGGAGGGGCACGGCCGGTCCGTCACCAGGTGTGCCCGCAGGTGAAAGAGTACGACTCCATCTCCCGGCTGGACCAGTGGCTCACCACCATGCTGCTGCGCATCAAGAAGACCATCCAGGGCGACGAGGAGGACCTGCGCTAAGCCCCACCCAGCCCCGGCGTCCGGCTTCCTGTCCCATCTGCTCAGAGAGAGGTGGGGCCGAGCCTTGCTGGAGAGCTTCCCTCCCTTCCCACCCAGGGAGTCCCGCGGGCCACAGTGGGCAGGCAGCAGTGGGGGTCAGCACGCGGGGTGCCAGAGGCCCAGGCTGCTGGCCGGACAGTCACCCTCTCTTCTCGCTACATCCCTCGCCCCCTGTCCATTTATTTAAGCCCCCAAAGGTACCCTTCTCCCCAAAAACCAGCTGTACAGAATCTTTGATAGAGACCTATTTGCTGGGGGTGCTGCCGGGGGTTTGGGGTCAGCATCTGGCCCCCCATCTCCTGACCAGCTGAGTTGTGAGGTTGATTTCTGTCTCCCACTTTTGTCCCCCAGCCAAGCCCTGAGCACATGTAGCCTCTGAGGCTTACTGTCTCTGCTGGGGAGAGGCTCCTCTTCCCCCACCCCTGGGAGCCTCCCCAGCCTCCTGCAGCCCCGACCTCTCAGGTCAGACCCCAGACCCTGGAGCTTAGGGGGTTGTCCCCCACCCCAGCCCCGCACCTGCTCCTTCCCTAATGCTTTGAGGTTTTGTTGGTTGGAAGCTGCAGCTGGCCCGAGAAGGAAAATAAAAAACAACACTTTTGCATGAGTCTCTCTTCCTCCTCACCTCTGCTACCCACCTTGCCCCCTGGGCTGGTTTCCTGTCCTCCTCACACTCCTGGTCCCCCCAGGCTCTGGGTGAGCTCTTGGGAGGTGGGGGGCATGCATCCTTGAAACATACGTGGGCTGGGTCAGCCTCTAGGTGGGGGAGACCCAGGGATGGTGGGCCTGGGGAGGAGCTCTGGCTTGGGATCTTGCCAAGATCACCCATCTTGGTCTAATTTTCTCTGGGTTCTTGGGGTCTGGGGGTCTTGCTTTGCTCAACTGGGATGCACAGTGGTGATCCCCCCTCAGAGCCAGTGGGAGAGCCGAGTGTGACAGTGCTCATGACTGCTGTGGATGAGATGGGCGGGAGCCCGCTGAATCCCCCATGTCCACATTTCCCTGGCAGGAAGGCTGAACGCCCCGGTGACAGTTGTTCCATCTGTCACAGGATGGGGGAGGAAGCGGCTTTAGTGGGCAGAGTCTGAGGCCCGAGTGGGTCTGGGGAGTGGGGGAGGCGATAGCAGGAGCCTTTGCCTGGGGAAGGTGGGCAGGAGCCAGCTGCCTCCGCCACACTCCACGTTGTGCATGTTAGGGGATCCGCCTGGTACGCACGCGCTTCACCTTGCCCTGCTCGGGGCCCCTCACTGTGGAGATGATGGGCTGGAGGACGCTGAGTCCCAGGCATGATGGGAAGATACCACGAAGTGAGCAGGGGCAGTAACTGCACAGAGGAGGGGCTGCCTAGGACACCAGGGTGCGCTCCTGGGAAAGGTGCTCCAGCCCAGAGAAGCGCAGGCGAGGTTCAATCCCTGACACCCGCCCTGCTCCACTGTCCCCTGTGGCTCCTCCCACAGCTCCAGTCCACTGATAATGGCAGCAGACTCCTGAGACCTGAGATTGATTACCATGTCTCCCCCATCATGGGCCTGGCTGAAGGATAGCATGAGAATCTGTGTCTGCCATCCGTGACCTAAATCAGTGATTCTGAGCCCTGGCTGTGCTTTCAAGTCACTAAAAGTATGCAGGCTTAGGGCTGGGCATGGGTGGCTCATGCCCGTCATTCCAGCACTTTGGGAGGCCGAGGCAGGCAGATCACTTGAGGGCAGGCATTCAGGAGCAGCCTGGCCAACATGGCAAAACCCTGTCTCTGCTAAAAATACAAAAATTAGGATGATGGTGCAAAAATAAAAGTATCCAGGCTGTGGCCGCACTCTGTTAAATTGTGGTTTGACTGAGGTTCCCTGCTCTTGATTGGAGTTGTTTTTGTTTTTGTTTTTTTGAGAGACTCTTGCTCCAGTAGCGCAGGCTGGAGTCCAGTGGCACGATCTCAGCTCACTGCAACCTCCGCCTCTCAGGTTCAAGCGATTCTCCTGCCTCAGCCTCCCAAGTAGCTGGGATTACAGGCGTACGCCACCACGCCCAGCTAATTTCTTATTTTTAGTAGAGACAGGGTTTCACCATGTTGGCCAAACTGTTATCAAACTCCTGACCTCTGGTGATCCGCCCACCTCAGCCTTCCAAAGTGTTGGGGTCACAGGCGTGAGCCCCCAGGCCCGGCCTGTTTTGGTTTGTTTTTATAAAGCATCATCAGCAGTTCAGGAGTGCAGCTAGGGTTGGAAACCTCTGAACAGGATGAATCCTTCCTAACCCGTAACTTCATTTGTTTATTCATTCACTCAACATGTGGCTTGTAGGTTGCTAGGGAGGGAAGAAGCCTGAAGAAAATGCACCTCTGAAGTGGCCCTAGTCCTACGTGCCACTCCTTCAGCGAGTATTCACTAAGCACCTGCTGCATGCCAGGCCCTGGGAAGACAGCAGCACTGACGGCATTCCCAGACCTGCCCTCCAGGAGCTTCTCCCCACATCCAGAAACACGGAATCATCACACATTTCTTCCTGCTACCTCCCATATCCAGTCTGCCTTTGAGAGCTTTCCATTTGCCGTCTCTTACGTGCTCAGCTGACATAGTTTGTGACTTTTGACACATTTACTGAATGTCTGCTTTGTGTCAGGCCTGGTAGTCCAGGTGCGGGGGATCTGGCCGCAGCTGCCTTTATGGAGCTTGCAGTCTGCCTGTGCTGGAGGTCCCAGGACAGCTGGCCAACGTGTGTCTTCTGGAAATGATACACAGATGTGCACAGAGTACCCAAACCTTCATGGCCTTCTAGAGACAAAGAAGCACAGACGGGAACTCCTGGATTCGGAAATACCTGGTTTACATCCTGTCCCCACCACTATTAGTCAGTGCACTTACTCTTTTTGAGCCTCCATTTCATCCTCTGTAAACTAGGATACTAAACCTCTTTATAGAGGTTTCTTTCTTGCTAAGATTAGTGAGGCAGATTTGTAAAAGACGTCCGGGCGCATAGTCAAAGCTCAGCGAATGCTGAATAAGCGAACCAGCAGGGAGGGTAGCATTAGACCCCTGCAGAACAGTTGTGAGGAATCAGATTATCAGAGACAGCATGACTGTCACCCAGTAGGTGTTCCATAAAGGAGTTGGTTATTACAGCTGGATCATTTTTCCTTGGGGGCAAGAAGAATGTATTCATTATTTTTAAGATGATATTGTTAAGACTGTGAACTGTGGGCCCAGCACGGTGGCTCACGCTTGTAATCCCAGCATTTTGGGAGGCCAAGGCGGGTGAAAAACCTGAGGTCAGGAGTTCGATACCAGCCTGGGCAACATGGCGAAACCCCATCTCTACTAAAAATACAAAAATTAGACAGGTGTGGTGTAATCCCAGCTACTCAGAAGGCTGAGGCAGGAGAATCGCTTGAACCTGTGAGGTGGAAGCTGCAGTGAGCCGAGATTGCACCACTTCACTCCAGCCTGTGTGACATAGCAATATTCCGTCACAAAAAAAAAAAAAAAAAAAAAAAGTGAACTATGGGGTACCTTCTTTGGTTTCCAGTACTGACCACTTGTTACTAGCTGTGTGATCTTAGGTAAGTTACTTTACCCCTCTGTCCCTCAATTCCTTCATCTGTGAAATGGATTTAAGAGTACCTTCCTCCACCCACTTGAGAATTTTTGATACGGAATGCGTTTATAGTAGTTCCTGGCACTTAAGAGCAATACTAAGTTTTATGATGATGATAATTTGACCTTACACGCAGCATACAGCGAAAGGCGGTGGCCACCACCTCCCCTCTCTGGTCACACGCTCCTTAGGGCAGCCAGTTGGTCTACAAATGGAAAAGAGGAGAGCGCGCAGGCGCAGTGGGGCAAAGTCGCCTGGGAGGCCCGGGCAGGGGACTCTGGCCGCCATCTTGGGAGAGGGCAATGCCGGTGGCTTCCGTACGTCATCAGTCTACGCGACGACCGAGCACTAGGCGGTTTGGGTCGCTTCGAGAGCCGTAGGTTGGGTAGGGCGGGTCGCGTCGAGGGCTGCGGAGAGGGTGCGTGGCTGTGGGGCGTGATGGGGGAGGCGGCCGTGGCCGCGGGACCTTGTCCGCTGCGCGAGGACAGCTTCACGCGCTTCTCGTCGCAGAGCAACGTGTATGGGCTGGCAGGCGGTGCGGGCGGGCGCGGGGAGCTGCTGGCTGCCACCCTTAAAGGCAAGGTGCTCGGCTTCCGCTACCAAGACCTCCGACAGAAAATCCGGCCAGTGGCCAAGGAGCTGCAGTTCAACTACATCCCCGGTGGGTGGCGCTATGGTGCTGGCGGGGGGTCCTGGAACGTGGTGTTGAGAAGGCTTCCGAGGCTCAGACAGGTCACCGTGCGGGGAGAATGGGATCGGGGTGGTTCCAGGGGGTCACTGGGATCAGGGGACAGGCATAGTTGGGGCCTGGAAGAGCCTAGGGTTTCAGGATTCTTCAGACTTACAGGTCAGGATCCCTGGTACCCAGGGAACAGAGGTCAGGTGATGGTGGTCAAGACTCACTCAGACCAGAGGGCACGATCATTGCAGTGGCCAGAGCTCACCATGTTTGAGGAGATTCGAGTCTTGAGTCTGCTTGACACT
Source organism: Cacajao melanocephalus (assembly GCA_963573385.1). NCBI lineage: Eukaryota > Metazoa > Chordata > Mammalia > Primates > Pitheciidae > Cacajao > Cacajao melanocephalus. The sequence goes on along the minus strand of CAUYLG010045059.1, from coordinate 37,686 downwards.
GAACTTAGAACTCTCCCCTCCCAGTGGACGCGGAGATTGTCTCCATCGACACCTTCAACAAGTCACCCCCCAAGCGGGGTCTGGTTGTGGGGATCACGTTCATCAAGGTACCCAGAACTCCTCCACCTCCCCTCGCCCTCCTCCGTACACACATGGAGAGCCCCACTGAGCTGCCCTGGACCCCTCCTGCCACCCCTGCCCTCCCCTGAACCCAGTGTCCTCCCCCAGGATTCAGGAGACAAGGGCAGCCCCTTCCTGAACATTTACTGCGACTACGAGCCTGGCTCTGAGTACAACCTGGACTCCATTGCCCGTGAGTGTGGCGTGGACGGGAGGAGGGAGAGGGTCCGCAGCAGGTCCCCTATACTCACCTGCCTCTGCTCCTCCTACAGAGAGCTGCCTGAACCTGGAGCTCCAGTTCACTCCGTTCCAGCTGTGCCACGCAGAGTGAGTGTCCCCTGAGCATCCGTGCCCACCCCCTTGTAAATGTAGGAACCCTGGCTTCTGGAACCCCTTTCTTACTTACCCCTGTGGTCTGTTTCCCCTTCTGGAAAATAAGGTGGTTGTACTAAAATACCAGCCCCGCCCGGTGGCTCACGCCTGTAATTCCCAGCATTTTGGGAGCCCAAGGCGGGCAGATCACTTGAGGTCAGGAGTTCGAGACCAGCCTGGCCAACATGGCAAAACCCCGTCTCTACTAAAAATACAAAAATTAGCTGGGCATGGTGGCAGGCGCCTGTAATCCCAGCTCCTTGGGAGGCTGAGGCAGGAGAATCACTTGAACCTAGGAGGTGGAGATTGCGGTGAGCCGAGATCACACCATTGCACTGTAGCTTTGGTGACAAGAGCGAGACTCTGTCTCAAAAAGGAAGAACTAAATGCCTTTGGGGATGAGAGAGGTCATGTGAGAGAGTGGGAAGCCACAAGTGTAATATAACAGGGAGCACATGTGCACACACGCACACGTAGCTGAGGTTGGAAAGCTGTAGCTAACTGGAGACCACGAATTTGCCCACAGACAATCAGATTATATTTTTGTTTTTTAGAGCATCATGCTTTCAAGGTGACCATGGACCAGATGACCAAGGGGCCACCGCCCTACCATTCCTGAACTAGATAATCTGAGAGAGTTGATTGAGCACCTGTATTCTGCACATCTAGAATTCCCAGATTCTAACGTTCTAGATTCTGGCATTCCAAGATCAGAGATGCTAAGTTTTCTAGAGTTGTAAGCTCTAAGATTCCAAGATTTGAATGTTCTACAATACGACAGAAGCCAGAATCTTCTGAGGTTCTGTAATGATAAGTCCTGACATTCTCATATTTCAAGGAGATAGAACATAGACCATCTAGAATATGAAGGTCCTAGAACTCCAGTGTGTGGGTTCCGTTGTAGAGCTCCAGATTCCATTCCAGAACATGGATGGCAAACTTTTTTTGGTAGAGGTACAGAGAGGAAATATTAGGCTTTCAGAGCCAGCCTCTGTTACAACTACTCACTTTGCCATTGTAGCCAGAAAGCAGCCATTGACGCTGTGTAAATGAATGGATGTGACTGTGTTCCAATAAAACTTTATTTACATAAACAGATGGTGGATTGCATTCGGTCTGCAGGTCATGGTTGGCCAAGTTCTGATCTAACAGATGAGAGTTCCTGAAACTGAAGATTCTAATTGCACTAACGTTCTCCTGGCTGGGACTTGGATATTCTATCATTCCATGAATCTGAAATCTGTGTTGGCAAATTCTAGAAGTTCTGGTATTTCTTTTTTCTTTTTTTGAGACAGAGTCTTGCTCTGTTGCCCAGGCTGGAGCACAGTGATGTGATCTCGGCTCACTGCAACCTCCGCCTCCCAAGTTCAAGTGATTCTCCTGCCTCAGCCTCCTGAGTAGCTGGGATTACAGGCATGTGCCACCATGCCCAGCTAATTTTGTATTTTTAGTAGAGATGGGGTTTTACCATGTTGGTCAGGCTGGTCTTGAACTCCTGACCTCGTGATCTGCCCAACTGCGCCTCCCAAAGTGCTGGGATTTACAGGCATGAGCCACCGCGCCCGGCAAGTTCTAGTATTTCTAAGGAGACAGAAAACAGCACTTCTAGAATACTAGGGTCTCAGATTGAAGAGGTCCTAGCTTTCTGAGGTTCTGCAGTTCACTGGAGAGTTCCACGTTCCATTCCTGAATCCACAGATTGAAGGTAGGAGTAAGTGCGTGCTCTAGGAGCGAGGGTTCTAGCAAGCCGCGTTCCTGCAATTCTGAGGTTGGGAGGTTGTACAGTTCCCTGATTCTGAGATTTTATGAGAGCCACTTTCTACAGTTCTGCATTTCAAGGAGATAGGATAGTCAGGAGCTTGAGCCCTGAGATTCTAACCCTGGGTCTGGTGTCTAGATCCCAGAATGTTAGGGTTCTCAACAGGTTTTTGCAAGAGGAGAGTTCTGGTTCTCAGACCACATGGACTCCACCACCTTGAGGGTTCTAGATATCTCTGCTTTCAGGGTCCAGGTTGGGGATCAGCTGGAGACCGTGTTCTTGTTGAGTGGGAATGACCTGGCCATTCATCTCTACAAGGAGGTGAGGTGGGGAGGTGTGCTGGGCAGAGCCCTGTTGGGGGGTCGGGTGGGTGTATGTGTGAAACTGACAGCTGACTTAACCTGGGGTGGGGTGGGTCTTGGTTCTCCCAGAATGAGGGTCTGCATCAGTTTGAGGAGCAGCCCGTGGAAAACCTCTTCCCAGAGCTGACGAACCTGACCAGTAGGTAGGAGAGGCCCTGAAAGAGGCCACTGGGGACCGGGGCAGTGACCTCAGAGAAATCAGGTGGTGGGACCTTAGAGAAATTGGGCCCTGGGGAGGAGCTCAGGAAAATCAGGCCATGGCACGACTTCAGAGAAACTGATCAGCAGGGGTGACCCCAGAGAAAACGAGACGTGGACTCAGCCCTCGGGTGGTGAGCATTAACCCCAGAGAAATTGGGCAGTGGGGATTATCCAAGAGGAATCAAGCAGCAGGGTCTCAGGGGTACAGGGAGGGGTGGCTGCCCCTGGGGAGGCAGAGGGGCGGGGCGGGGCCCAGCAATGGTCCTCGGGCCTGTCCATCCACCTGCCCCCCAGCGTCCTCTGGCTGGATGTCCACAACCTCCCCGGCACGTCCCGGCGCCTTTCAGCTCTGGGCTGTCAGAGTGGTTATGTCCGTGTCGCCCACGTGGACCAGAGGAGTCGAGGTGAGGGCCGCGGTGGGGCGGGGCCAGGGTGGGGTTGAGGACTGGAGCTGGGTTGGGTAGCGGAGGGGGAAAAGGGGTTGAGGGATGAGGATGGGGCTTGTGGTGGGGGGCCTAGGGTGGGGCTGAGGACTGGAGCTGGGTGGTATAGGGGAGAGGGGAAGGGGGTTGAGGAATGAGGTTGGGGCTTGGGGGTGGGACTGAAGGCTGGAGCTGGGTGGAGTGGGGGGAAGGGTTGACGGGTGAGGGTGAGGCTTGGGGACTGGGCTGTGGTGGGGCTGAAAGCTGCAGCCGTTTGGGGCTAGAGTGAGGCTGAAAGGTGGGGGAGGAAAGGCAGGGGTTTGAGGGTGGGGGGCGGGACCATGGTGGAGCCGGAGCCCTGAGTCCTTGCTCTCCACGCAGAGGTTCTGCAGACGTGGTCGGTCCTGCAGGACGGCCCCATCTCCCGAGTGATCGTGTTCAGCCTCTCGGCCCCCACGGGTGAGCTCTGGGTTTGAGAGGATGGGGAGAGAGCGTGGGCAGAGCGGAGGGGAGGGGAGAAGGCTAAGCTGCCTGCTTGGCTCCTCCCACCCAAATTTGCACTCTCTCCCAAAGTGTCCAGGCCCCAGTCCCTCCTTTGTGCATTCCCAACTCCAGACCTTGAGCTACAGAGCGCCTTTTCCCTCCCCTCCCCTCTCCTGTGAATTTAACTTGCAGGACTAAAACATGAGGCTAAGCCCTGTCTTTTCTGGTAGAGTTCACAGGGGTTCTCATTTTGAGGTAACCTTAGCCCTGTAGCCTGAGGCAGAGCGTCCACCTCTCCCTCTGGGCCCTGCTCTGCACGTCTCACCTCAGGATTTACTCGCCTGCTCTGTGGCCGCTTCACTGTGCCTCTTGCTGCAGTCTAGCCCTGGGCTATGCTCCTGGCCTCACCGCTGCCCCACCACTCAGAGTCTAGCCTTTTCCCCAACATGTGGATCGTTCCTGCTCCTTTACTGGAGTCTGTCCCTGACTGGCATTTTGCTTTTTAAAAAAATGTTTGGCTGAGAACACGCCTGTAATCCCAGTACTTTGGGAGGCTGAGGAGGGCGGGTCACCTGAGGTCGGGAGTTCGAGACCAACCTAGCCAACATGGCAAAACCCCATCTCTACTAAAGATACAAAAAGTAGCCGGGTATGGTGGCGGGCGCCTGTAATCCCAACACTTTGGGAGGCCAAGGGGGGCGGATTACCTCAGGTCAGAAGTTTGAGACCAGCCTGGCCAACATGGTGAAACCCTGTCTCTACTAAAAGCACACAAAATTAGCCGGGCATGGTGATGGGCACCTGTAGTCTCAGCTACTCTGGAGGCTGAGGCAGGAGAATAGCTTGAACCCAGGAGGCGGAGGTTGCTGTGAGCCAGGATCGCGCCATTGCACTCCAGCCTGGGTGACAGAGCTCAGACTCCATCTCAAAAAAATATGATTTTTTAATTTCAATCACTTTGGGGGCACAAGTGTTTTTGGTTGCATGGATGGATTATACAGTGGTGGATTCTGAGATTTTAGTGCACCCATCACCTGAGTAGTGTCCGTTGTACCTGACGTGTACTTTTTATCCCACACCCCCTCCCACCTTCCCCCTTCTGAGCCTCCAAAGCCCGTTATACACTCTGTGTGCCTAGAGCTTAGTCCCCTCTTCTGTGAGAACATACTGTTTTTGGTTTTCCGCTCCTGTGTTACTGCACTTAGAATAATGGCCTCCAGCTCCATCTAAGTCATGGCAAAAAACAAGATTGCATTTCTTTTTATGGCTTGAGTAGTACTCCAGGGTGTATATATGCCACATTTTCTTTCTTCACTCATTCGTCGCTGGCCACTTAGCTTAGTTCCACACCTTCGCAGTTGTGAATTGGGCTGCTGTAAACATACATGGCAAGTGTCTTTTTTTTTTTTGAGACAAGAGTTTCACTCTTGTTACCCAGGCTGGAATGCAGCGGTGCAATCTCGGCACACTGCCTCTTCGGTCTCCCCTTGTTCAAGCAATTCTCTTGGCATCAGCCTCCTGAGTAGCTGGCATTACAGGCATTCACCACCACACCAGGCTAATTTTTGTATTTTTAGTAGAGGCGGGGTTTCATCATGTGGACCAGGCTGGTCTCGAACTCCTGACCTCAGCTGATCCACCCACCTCGGCCTCCCAAAGTGCTGGGATTACCATTCATGTTTCTTCTCTAGAGACCAAGGACAGGCCACCGCAAGATGAGTACAGCGTGCTCGTGGCCAGCATGTTGGAGCCAGCTGTGGTGTACCGGTGAGGGGGTCTGAGACCCACGGGTGTGGTCTAACCTTGTTTCTTTCCACTGTGGTCTAACCTCGTCATTCTCCACAGTAAGTTCCATTGGGTGGTTTAGTCAGAGCTGGACAAGTAAAGATACTTGTGGGCTGGTGCGGTGGCTCACGCCTGTAATCTCAGCACTTTGGGAGGCTGAGGCGGGCGGATCACCTGAGGTCAGGAGTTGGAGACTAGCCTGACCAACATGGTGAAACCCTGTCTCAATTAAAAATACAAACATTAGCTGGGTGTGGTGGTGGTCACCTGTAATCCCAGCTACTCGGGAGGCTGAGGCAGAAGAATCACTGGAACCTGGGGGGCAGAGGTTGCAGTGAGCCAAGATCACACCATTGCACTCCAGCTGGGGCAACAGAGTGAGACTCTGTCTCAAAAAAAAAGATACTTGTGACCCAGGGGTGGGAGTGTGAATATTGAAGTGTAGACCTGGGAATATGTTGAGGTGGGGGGATGGGAGCAGAGACGCCCTCGCCTGCTGGAGGGGATGTAGTGGGTGTGCTGGCAAATGTTTAATCACTGGCTCTACACAGGCAAATCCCAGGTGTGAAGCATTTACCCAAGTGTCCAAAGTGTAAATACCCCCACCACGGTGGGTTGTGAGCCATGAATTGATGACATGGGAACATTTCCCAGTCAGCGCTTGGAAGTGACTTTGGCCAGCTCTGGCACCCGTGTAGGGGTCGGGAAGGTGTCCAAGCCAGGGCCAAGCCTTCTTCAGGCTCCATGAAGGCAGCATGGGTGTCTAGATTGAGGACGTGTGCGCTGAGTCCCGAGATGGGACACTGCGGCTTTCCATTTGGGAGTGAGATGGTCCCGAGGCGAATGGCTTGAGTGACAGGTTGAGCCCTTGCTGGGTCTGTGAACATGTCCAAATCTGAGATGATGGTGCCTCGGCTTCCTGAGACCTGCAAAGGGAAACAGGACCGGTACCAGCTCAGCGTCCGCCAAGGGTGGCACGCACTGCAGGCTGACCCCAGTCTCTCTGCTGCCTTTGGAACCCTCAGGGACCTGCTGAACCAGGGCCTGGAAGACCAGCTTCTCCTGCCCGGCAGTGACCAATTTGACAGCGTCCTCTGTGGCCTGGTCACCGATGTGGATTTGGATGGGCGGCCAGAAGTCCTGGTGGCCACCTACGGACAGGTGGGATGGGACGGTTGGAGTCCCCACTCACGGGCCTCCCTCCACCATCCCCCCGTCGACCTGTGTGACCCCGACTCTTCACCCCTGCAGGAACTGCTGTGTTATAAGTACCAGGGGCCGGAGTCAGGGCTCCCCGGGGCCCAGCGTGGGTTCCGCCTGCTGTGGCACCGGAGCTTCTCCAGCCCTCTGCTGGCCATGGCTCATGTGGACCTGACCGGGGACGGGCTGCAGGAGCTGGCTGTGGTCTCCCTGAAGGGCGTGCACATCCTGCAGGTAACCCCGGCTCTCAGGGCTGGAGGGGAGTCAACCACTGCAGTTCCGGTGCAAGCTCGGTTCTGGAAGGCAGTTCACGGCAACTCCCAGGGGAAAGGGGCATCTGTGAGCGCTCACAGCAGCAGGGCTGGGGGCACTGCCTGGTGAAGGAGATTGGTTGATTTTTATTTTTATTTATTTTATTTTTATTTATTATTATTTTTTGAGACGGAGTCTTGCTTTGTTGCCTTGGCTGGAGTGCAGTGGCGCAATCTCGGCTCACTGCAACCTCTGCCTCCCGGGTTCAAGTGATTCTCCTGCCTCAGCCTCCCAAGTAGCTAGGATGACAGGCGACCGCCACCACACCCAGCTAATTTTGGTATTTTTAGTAGAGATGGGGTTTCAGCACATTGGCCAGGCTGGTCTCAAACTCCTGACCTTGTGATCCGCCCGCCTCCGCCTCCCAAAGTGCTGGGATTACAGGCATGAGCCACGGCGCCTTGCCTTTTTTTTTTTTTTTTTTTTTTTTTTTTGAGACAGAGTCTCGCTGTGTCGCCCAGGCTGGAGTAAGTGGCGCAATCTCGGCTCACTGCAACCTCCGCCTCCTGGGTTGAAGCGATTCTCCTGCCTGAGCCTCCCGAGTAGCTGGGATGACAGGCGCCGCCACCATATCTGGCTAATTTTTATATTCCTCCCATCAAATCCTAACCTCACTTCCTTACATTTGGGTCTAGACTTTGTCCCTCCCCCTAGACAACTGCTTAAGGCCACTGCCCTGTGGTCTAGCCTTCACCCCGATCACAGAGGCCCCTTCCCCTCCCACATACTGTGGTCTGCCCTGTGTCCTCCCATCTGGGCTGAGCTCCTGGCCTTTGGAGTTGCTTCACTCCAGACGATCCCATCATGGTCTAGCCTGCACCCCATGGTCTAACCTACCCCTCTTCCTCAGCTCCGTCCCCCTCCTTCTCTTGTTCCCCACAGCACAGCCTGCTCCAGGCCTCGGAGCTGGTCTTGACCCGGCTTCGACATCAAGTGGAGCAGAAGAGACGTCGGCTACAGGGGTTGGAGGATGCAGGCTCTTAAGCACCCACTCACCCGCTCTTTCCACACCCGGGGCAACTCACGATGTGCCCACCTCCAGCCACTGCTGGGGAGTGTCCTGAAAGACTGGATGCTCTCCCCAGACCTCCCCAGGGTGGTGAAGCTGTGCCCTGGGACCCCAGCTAGCCCACTTCTCTCTCTGTGCCTCAATGTCCCTATTTGAAAGCGGGGATGATCCTGTCGCACCCTGTCCACTCTAGATGAGAATTGGCCACTTGATGATTATTTATACGTCCAGAAGAACATTGATTTCCCAGTTGTCTTGATTTTTTGGTTCAGCAAGCATTTGGTGAGCACCTGCTGTATGCCTGGCTCTGTGCTGCATGCTGGATTCACCAAGAGGAATTGAGGGAGAGGGATCTGAGGGACAGGGAATCCAAGGCTGAACCCAGATACAGGTCAGAGGTTAGATCCCAGGGTAGACCTGAAGAGAAAGAAATGAGACCAGCCTGACCAACACGGAGAAACCCCATCTCTACTAAAAATAAAAAATTACCCAGGTTTGGTGGCGCATGCCTGTAATCCTAGCTACCCAGGAGGCTGAGGCAGGAGAATTGCTTGGATCCTGGAGGCGGAGTTTGTGGTGAGTGGAGATCATGCCATTGCACTCCAGCCTGGGCAAGAAGAGTAAAACGCTGTCTCAAAAAAATAAAAAAGAAGTGAGCTGACACCTTAGCAGAAAGGCTAACCTTAAACCCCTGTGGAATAGACTGTAGGACAGAAGGGAAAGAGCCGAGGTTAGACCCCAGCTAGTGAATTGAGGGGAGACCCCAAATGCAGAGGGCTGAAATGAGACCCCTGTGGAAAGATCTAGATCTGAGGGCAGATCCCAGTGGAAAGGCAAGGAACTTGAGTGTTCAGAGGAAAACTTGCCACTAGAAAGGGCTGCTGTAGGAAAGCAGTGGTCCGTTTGCAGTGGAGGGTCTGAGGCTAGACTTCCCTATGAATAATGCTCAGGTTGGACTCCAGCAAAAAATTGCTATGGCTAGACCCTGTGCAAGGGCCCTGGGTGAAACCCCAGCGGAAAGTGAGTTTAGTCCCTGGTGAGGAGCACTGAGGCAAGACCCAGGGAGAAGACCGAGGGCTAGACCATGCTGGAAAGGGCTAAGGTTAGACCTAATCTAAAAAGCCCTGGGGAGTGGGGTTTGGGGAACCAGGGAGTGGGAGACAAGCCTGATTTTCCCAGCCTATGGTGGTAGGAGCTCCCTTGCCTGTGGTCGTGTGTGTGTGTGTGTGTGTGTGTGTGTGTGTGTGTGTGTGTGACAGAGTCTCACTCTTGTGGGCGCGATCTTGGCTGACTGCAACCTCCGCCTCCTGGTTCAAGTGATTCTCCTGAGTAGCTGGGATTACAAGCGTACATCACCACGCCTGGCTAATTTTTTTTTTTTGTATTTTTAGTAGAAACGGGGTTTCACCATGTTGGCCAGGCTGCTCTCAAACTCCTGACCTCTGGTGATCAACCCGCCTCGGCCTCCCAAAGTGCTGGGATGACAGGTGTGAGCCACCGCGCCCAGCCTCCTGTTTTCCTTTCTGTATTACCAGGAAGAGGAATCGGAGGCCTGTGTCTGTAGGACCAGTGGAGGGCAGGAATGATGGAAGTCTTGCCCTCCCTCCATTGCAGGCCAGGAATAGAATCTGGGTCAGCAGGGTTGGGGGATGATCATTCCTGGGCCGTATCCAGGCTGGGGGCAGGGGTTGGGCGGGACACCTGTTTCCTGGGGGGTTCAGGGGAGAGGCAGTCACGTAGCCATTCTGGCCATCTGTCTGCCTCCTGCTATGGAGGTCCACCCCGAAATCTCACCACCGGCACTGACAGGGAAGGTCCAGCCACCAGTTCTCCACCGAGCGTTTACAGGAGTGAGGAGCTCAGCAATTGCTGGCCCCTGTCTTCACCCTTTCCCAGAAGCCAGGCCCAGGCGTGGGAAGTTGCAGGGAGCCGGCTTCTCTCCCTCCCCTGGCAGCAGGCCCGACGGACTGGCAGTGGGCAGGACCGGTGGCTCGAGCAGGGTCCCCTGCCTTCCACTGCCTGCCTGCAGAGAAGGAGCCCTCACACTGGCTCATACTCCATCACCTCCTGTTCTGGGGGGAGTGGGATGGGGTGAGTGTAGTGATGGTGTTTGCCCTGGAGAGGTGTGTGCTCACGTGTGGGTCCATGGCAGGGCAGGTGAGTTTGTGTCTTTGGGAGCCCGGGACACCTGCCTGGTTCTTTGCAGTTCACTTTTTTTTTTTTTTGAGACGGAGTCTCGCTCTGTTGCCCAGGCTGGAGTGCCATGGCACGATCTCGGCTCACTGCAACCTCCATCTCCTGGGTTCAAGTGATTCTCCTGCCTCAGCCTCCCAAGTAGCTGGGATTACAGGCGTGCGCCACCACGCCCAGCTAATTTGTGTATTTTTAGTAGAGATGGAGTTTCGCCATGTTGGCCAGGCTGGTCTTGAACTCCTGATCTCATGATCAGCCTGCCTCAGCCTCCCAAAGTCCTGGGATCGCAGGCATGAGCCACTGCACCCGGCCCACAGGTCACTTCTTGACTTGCCCCATCAGCCTGGGAAATTGTGTGGTGCAACAGTTAAGGATGTAGAATCTGGAGCCATATTTACCATCTCATGCCTTGGTTTCCCTGTCTGTGAATGGGGCTCATAATAGCATCTACCTCACAAGGTTGGTGTAAGGGTTGATTGTGTTAACATGTGTCCTGAATGTATAAAAAACGTTAGAATATGCCAGGTACGGTGGCTCTCATCTGTAATCCTAGCACCTTGGGAGGCCAAGGCGGAAGGATTGCTTGACCCCAGGAGCTGGAGACCAGCCTGGGTAACACAGTGAGACACTGTCTCCTAAAATAATGGAGGGAAAAAGCCTGGCCTGGTGGTGGCGGTCACCTATAGTCCCAGCTATTCGGGAGGCTGAGGCAAGAGCATTGCTTGAGCCCAGGGGGTTGAGGCTGCAGTGAGCTGAGATCGTGCCACTGCACTCCAGCCTGGGTGACAGAGTGAGACCCTGTCTCAAATAATAAAAATGTGATGGCGATGCCAGGCACGTGGTCAGGGCCGCCTGTATGCATGGCAGCGGCTGTTATTATTATTAATGGGTGTCTTTGTGGTTGTTTCTGGCCTCCTTTGTGAGGCTGTGCAGGCACAGTATGTGAATTTGGATCTGGCTCCAGCTAAAACATTCTTGCCCTCCCCATAGTTCTGTGAGTCTGTAACTATTTGTAGCTGTTGGCCCTTGTATGGCTGGGAGACTGTGCGTGTGTGTGTGTGTGTGTGTGTGTGTGTGTGTGTGTGTGTGTTGGGGGGCGGGGGCTGCTTCTGAAACACACAGGCGCGCCCTCCGCTGCTGTCCCCTACCTCTGGTGCTGAACCCGGAGGCTGGGGAGGAGGCTCGGGCTCCCTGCTCCTCCCGCCCTGCTCCCCAGGCCCCTCCCCGGGCCTCCCCCGCCTCCCGCGCGGCCTCCCCTCTGCCCGCCTCCGCCTCCTCCCCCTCTATCCGGCTCCTCCCCCTCCCTCCTCCCTCGCTCCCTCGCCGACTCCCCCTCCCCCGTGTCCCTCCCCTCTCCTCCTCTCCTCCCTCTATCCCCTCTCCCTCCCTTCCTCCGGGCTCTCCCTCTCAGTCTCCGGCTTTTCTCTCTCTCAATCTCTCTCTCTCCTTCGGGCGGAGTCGCCCACCACTGCCAGCCGAGCGCTGGGGGGACCTGCTCCAGGCTGTAGCTGCAGGTAAGAGACCCCATTGGTGGGGAGGTGGGGGGCGTGGGAAAAGGACTAGGTTACCCCAGGCGCGGAGTGGGGGCGGTTCGGGAAGCCGGGAGCTGGTTTCCCTGGGCTGGTTTATGGAGGTGGGGGGCTGCCTGGCCCGGCACGGGTACCTTCTGTGGGGTGGGAGTGCCACCAGCCACCCCAACACCTTCAGCCCCTTCTGGTTCTGGGAAGGGGGGGCACCTGGATCCTGGGGGGCGAGAACACCCCGCCCCCACCTCGTCTGGGGCACCTCCCCCCTCCCCCTGCGCTCTCCACCTCCGCCCCCGCCTTCCTGTGTCTCGGTCCCATCTTTTTGTCTCTCCACATCTCTCAGGGATCTCTGTGTAGCAGAGTCTGGCCGCCTCTGGGAGTCCCTGTCTCACAGCGTCTCGCTCCTGTCTCCCTCTCTGTCTCTCTGTGCTGGGGTCTGTTCTGGGTCTCTCCGGGGCTCTGTCTCTGAGTCCTGGGTTTCTCTCTGCCTTCCTCTTGCGCCACCTCTGTTCCTCTGTGTCTCTGTGTCTCTGCCTCTCCCCTGTCTCTGCTTTCTCCGTGTCTCTGTCTCTTCCCATGTCCGCGTGTCTGTCTCTCGTGTCTCTCTCTACCCTTCGTCTCCATCTCTGTCTCTGGGTATCAGTCTGTTTCTCTCTCTCTCTTTCCTCTTCGCTGGCTCTCCCTGGGAGCCAGTGCACCCTCCTCCCACACACCTTTGTCTCTGCCCCTGGCAGGGGAGACCCGGAGGAAGAAGACCCCCTCCCGGCCCTCCCCCCCGCCCCGCAGAGTGGGCTTCCCCCATGCCTGGAGCCCTGCAAACTCCTCTGGCCACTTCCGCAGAGCTCTGCCATCTCTCTGGTCCTCCCAGCCAGCACCCACCCCAGCCATCCCGCGAGAACTGAGCCAGCCCCCACCCCACACACCTTGTTTCTGGCATTCTGAGCCCGCTCCTTCTAGCAGTTTAACCAGTAACCTTTGGAGTAGAGATGAGACCAGACCTCCCCTCAGTCCAGCCTCACCGTTCCTCCTCGCATACCTGAACCGGTCCTTCCTACCGTCCAACTTCCATACCTCTTGCTGTTTGTCCAGCTCTTGATTCATTCATTCTTTTTGGTAATGACTGAGTGCCTTTCCTGCTCCGGGCAGCAGGCACTGCCTACTGGGTCAGGTGGGGCCAGTCCTTCCTGCAGTCTCACTTCCATCTCTTTCCTGGCGTGCCAGCCTCACACCTGTCTCAGTGGGCATGGATCTCAAAAGCTTCTCCACCACCTCTTGGGGGGCCGCTGAGAGGGCCCTGGCCAATATACCGTCTGCTTTCCGTGGAGAAGAGGGCCCCAGAGAAGGTGGGCGAGAGTGAGCGATGAGGAGAATGTATGAGCCTGGCCTGGAGCCCTGGAGTGCGTGCGTGTGTGTGTGTGTGTGTGTGTGTGTGTCTCCATCCCTGGCTGCAGGTGAGGTCCCATCCCTGTGTGACAGTGCCCATGGGGGGCTTCATATGGCTTTAAAGAGCCCTAGGTTAAAAGCCCTGTTCCTCCGATGGACCTCAGTTTACCTATTATCAGTGTATCACACAGCCCTGAGCACCCAAGCTCTGGTGTGGTCCCCACACTGGACCATTTTGAGGTAGTGGGCTCACGCTGGGGCAGTAAGTGTGCATGTTTAGAAGAAGTCTGAGTCCCCACCTTGGTCCTGCAAGGGTCAGCACCCCAACATAAGCACACTCAGGTAACCACCGTGCCTCCGTCCCACTGTGGGGTGGCAGCGTGAGGGACATGCAGGAGAGGGCTTACCTGGCATGCCAGACTGCACCCACCCCCAGGTGTGCAGCCCCGCTTTTCTGACCAAGGACCCACGAGGCGTGTGAGGTGGAACAGGGGTGCTGACCGCTGACCCAGTTGGCCGAGGGCCCGCAAGGCAGGGGAGAGGTGGCCCTGGGAGCTGGTCCCTGACATCTGCCCTCCCCACTCCCACCCTGGGCTCCATCTGATCTTTTTGCCCCTAGATTCTAAAACCAGATTGGATTTCAGGGCTGCTGGTGAGTGGAGAGGCAGAGGCAGGAGCCAGGAGCAGAGGGAGCCCACCGTCCCCAGTGACAGGGCTCAGACCTCTTGGTCATTCATTTCACAAATATTTATCTAGCGCTTTCTCTCCCCGACCGCTCCTCCCGCAAGGCTCCAGCGAGAGGAAACCAGGTTTTGCAGGAAAAAGGGTTTGCACTAGGCTGTGCTTGACCCAGCCCCTGGGCTGGGAGGGTGGACATGGGAACCCCCATCACCTGGCCCTGATCTCCCTGGAGGACTGCAGCCAGAGGGACAGGTGGTTAAACCCGAGGGAGGACTTCCTAGGCCGAGGCTCCCTCCAGAGAGAGCAGGATTTGGTTCGATGCTTTAGAAGAATTCTCCACTCCTGCCGGCCCGTTTCTCCCGAAAGCCAGAGAGGCGGAGGGAGAAGGGAACATGAGTCTTTGCTTTGGATCCTGGTGGGCTTGTAATTATGCCTAAGTTGCTGCTAATTAGGGAACTGCTAATTAGACGTATCATTAGGGGGCCTTGCCGAGGGGGCTAATTGTGCGGTGGCCCTTTAAGAATCACCCCTCTCCCCCGCCCCTGCACACACGCACGCACACACACACACTGGCACACAGGCATGCTCCTCGCTTGCTCTCTCCTTCTTGGGAAGTTCTGCCAACATGCTGCCTCCCTCCCCCGAGGAGCCGGCTCCCAGCCCGTGGGTACGTGGGTGTGAGTTGGGGACAGGCTGTGAGTTAGACTCACAGAAGAACTTTTCAGGCAAATGAAAGTCCCTGGGAGAAGAGGCTGGTGGCAGAGGGGTCTGGGAGGGTGGAGGCTCCCGGGACACCTCCCTTCCTCTCTCCCTCCCTCCTGTTTTGATGCTGGGTTACCATGGCAATGTGACGGTGGGTCAGAGGAGCCCAGAGTCAGGACTACTCTTGGAGAGATGACCTGGGACCAGAGTGGGTGCTGCTTCTGTAACCTCTTTGCACCTTGGCCCTCTCACCTGTGGAGTGGAGGGGCGCTCCCCAAAGAGGGAGGGTGTCATTTTGTATAGGGTGTTTGGGGAAGGTGACATCAGAGTGGAAACCTGAAAGGGAGGAGGGAGCAAGGCTAGCGGATTTGTGGAGAAGAGTGGGCCGGGCACAGTAGCACGCGCCTGTGATCCCAGCACTTTGGGAGGCCAAGGCGGGAGGAGCGCTTGAACCGAGAAGTTCAAGAAGAGCCTGGGCAACAGAGAGACTCCCAGCTCTACAAAAAATTTGCTGGGCGTGGCGGTAGTGCATGCCTGTGGTTCCAGCTACTTGGGAGGCTGAGGAAGGAGGATCGCTTGAGCCCTGGAGGTCGAGGCTGCAGTGAGCTGTGATTGTGCCACTGCATTCTGGTCTAGGTGACAGAGTGAGACCCTGTCTCAAAAATAAATACATAGAGAGAAGTGTGTCCGAGGAAGGGGGAACAGCAGGTGCCAGGGCTCCAAGGCAGAAGCTCGTCTGGTGAGGCTGAGGAGCAGAGGGGAGGAGAGGCTGGCAGAGATAGACTGGGTGAGGCAGGGAGTGCAGGAAAAGACGCCAGAAAGGGATTCGGGCCAGATTGTGCAGAGCCTCACGGGTGCTGGATAGAACGTTGGTGCTCTGAGTGATATGGGAGCCATGGAGGGTTCTGAACAGTGGAGGGAGGATGTGAGCTGATTTGTGGGCTTTTTATTGTTTGGGGTTTTTGTTGTTGATACCGAGTCTCACTCTGTTGTCCAGGCTGGAGTGCAGTGGTGCGATATTGGCTCACTGCAACCTCCACCTGCACCTCCCGGGTTCAAGCGATTCTCCTGCCTCAGCCTCCCGAGCAGCTGAGTCTACAGGCACACGCCACTATGCCCAGCTAATTTTTTGTATTTTTAGTAGAGACAGGGTGTCACCAGGTTGGTCAGGCTGGTGTCGAACTCCCGACCTCGTGATCCATCCGCCTCAGCCTCCCAAAGTGCTGGGATTACAGGCGTGAGCCACCATTAGTTTTGTTTTTGAGACAGAATCTGCCTCTGTCACCCAGACTAGAGTGCAGTAGCACGTCTTGGCTCACTGCAACCTCCGCCTCCCCAGCTCAAGTGATTCTCCTGCCTCAGCCTCCCGAGTAGCTGAGTCTACAGGCACGCGCCACCATGCCTGGCTAATTTTTTTTTTTTTTAAATTATTAGTAGAGAGAGGGTTTCACCATGTTGCCCAGGCTGGTCTCAAAACTCCCGACCTCAAGTGATCCACCCGCCTCGGCCTCTCAAAGTGCTAGGATTACAGGTGTGAGCCACCATGTCTGGCAATTTGTGTTTAAAAGGAAACCCAGATAAGACACGGGAATAGGCCCTGAAACCCAGCACCAGAGGCAGGGAGAGAAATGAAACAGTAGAGCCCCCCACACCCACTCATGGGACAGGAAGCCCAGCACAGGACCTTGGATGCCACAGCCCCTGAGGAACTGTGAAACTTACAGAGCCTGGGAAAAAGCTCAGATCAGACACAGGAATGCTGGAGAGACTGACGCCTGCTGCCACCTTGGGGAGGGACATGAATGAGACCCTCCAGAAGCCCCTCCCCAGCCCCACTTGAAACAGACAGACACACGCCCCAACACCGCCACAGCCCAAATCCTGAGCAAGAGCTCTCAAAAGGCCCAGCTGGAGACCGTTAACAATCTCCTCCAAACCCAGGGCGCCTGCTCCCTGCCTCTCACACTGAATTTTACAGTCTATGTGCTTTTCTTCCTGGCTTCATTCAGCCACTGTGATATCTGTGAGTATCATCTGTGTGGCGGGTGCAGCAGCAAATAATTCACTCCCTTTTCAGTGCTCTATAATATTCCACTGGGTGATTCCTCCAAATGTATTTCTCCATTTTACTGCTGATAGGCCTCTGGGTTGTTTCAGGATTGATGCTATAGGCTGGGCGTGGTGGCTTACATCTGTTATCCCAGCACTTTGGGAGGCCGAGGGAGGTGAATCACAAGATCAGGAGTTCGAGACCAGCCTGGCCAACATGGTGAAACCCCATCTCTACTAAAGATACAAAAATTAGCTGGGCGTGGTGGCAGATGCCTGTAATCCCAGCTACTCAGGAGGCTGAGGCAGGAGAATGCCTTGAACCTGGAAGGCGGAAGCTGCAGTGAGCCAGGATTGCTCCACTGCGCTCCAGCCTGGGAGACAGTATGAGACTCTGTCTCAAAAAAATAAAGTAAAATAAAGATTGATGCTATTATAAATAAAGCTGCTGTGAACATTCCTTTTTTTGTTGTTTTTGAGATGAAGTCTCACTCTGTCACCCAGGCTGGCATACAGTAGTGCCATCTCAGCTCTCTCTGGGTCTGTCTGTGTCTTTGTCACCCTCTGTCCCCATCCTCCCTGCACTGGTCTTCAGCTTCTTCCCCAACCCTCCTCCCCCAATGAGCTTTGACCTTTATGTGACAGAAAGGGGTTTGCTCCCCTCACCCAGACCTCCTCCTCCTCTCCCCCACAGGACCCCACCGCTCCCCATGGCTCCCCTGGCCTTGGTGGGGGTCGCGCTCCTCCTGGCGGCTCCCCCATGCTCAGGGGCAGCCACCCCAACCCCCTCCCTGCCGCCTCCCCCGGCCAATGACAGCGACACCAGCACAGGGGGCTGCCAGGGCTCCTACCGCTGCCAGCCTGGGGTGCTGCTGCCTGTGTGGGAGCCCGACGACCCATCGCTGGGTGACAAGGCAGCGCGGGCAGTGGTCTACTTCGTAGCCATGGTCTACATGTTCCTGGGCGTGTCCATCATCGCCGACCGCTTCATGGCGGCCATCGAGGTCATCACGTCGAAGGAGAAGGAGATCACCATCACCAAGGCCAACGGCGAGACCAGCGTGGGCACCGTTCGCATCTGGAACGAGACGGTGTCCAACCTCACGCTCATGGCCCTGGGCTCCTCCGCACCTGAGATCCTGCTGTCCGTCATCGAGGTCTGCGGCCACAACTTCCAGGCGGGCGAGCTGGGCCCGGGCACCATCGTGGGCAGCGCTGCCTTCAACATGTTTGTGGTCATCGCCGTGTGCATCTACGTCATCCCAGCAGGCGAGAGCCGCAAGATCAAGCACCTGAGGGTCTTCTTCGTCACTGCCTCTTGGAGCATCTTCGCCTACGTCTGGCTTTATCTCATCCTTGCTGTTTTCTCCCCAGGGGTGGTCCAGGTGAGCAAAGACCCATGGATGCTTCCTTGGTGCATGTGTGTCTGCAGCATCCAGAGAGGTGGCTCTTGGCTTGGAGTGTTGATTGGTGTGTTTGCAGAAATGCACGCTCACATCTGAGAGGGCTGCCAGGTACGGTTGTGCAGGTCACAGGCTGCACAAGGGGACTGAGCCAAATGGGGCAAGTCCTGCTGGAGGGGCTGGAGTCCTGCTGATGCTACTCAGCCATATCTCTGGAGGGTGCAGCAAACATGTATTTGCCCAGAGGAGGGCACTGTTTTGCACTTAATAACAGTACGCTCATGGGCCGGGCACTGTGGTTCATGCTCATAATCCCAGCACTTTGCGAGGCCAAGGCGGGCGGATCAAGAGGTCAGCAGTTCGAAACCATCCTGACTAACATGGTGAAACACCGTCTCTACTAAAAATATAAAAAATTAGTTGGGCGTGGTGGCGCGCGCCTGTAGTCCCAGCTACTTGGGAGGCTGAGGCCGGAGAATCGCTTGAACCCTAGAGGCGGAGGTTGCAGTGAGCCAAGATCACACCACTGCACTCCAGCCTGGGAGACAGAGCGAGACTCCATCTCAAAAAGATAAATAAATAAATAACAGTACGCTCATTTGGAAGGGGCACCTTTTAGCTCCCACAAGGGTGTTATATGTGCTGACAGAGCCCCTGTGATGTGTGCAATGCATGCTAGGTATGTTGACACGCTTTCCTACACTCCCTACCTTTTGCATAATTTATTCCCGCTTTTGCAGGAAGACATCCTCTATCCGCATAATTCATACTTCCCTTGTCTATAATCCAGCCTTGTGTTGTCTGACATTGCTAATTGACTTGAGTAACTTGATGCGATTTGCATCATTTATCCCCGGGCTCGCCTAGATACATACCCACATCTGCATAATTTAGCTATTTGCCAGATATGTAATCACGGTTTGCATCATTCATTCATTATTCATGGTCAATTTCTGATGTTGGGATAATTTATGCCACTTCAGTGTAATGTATACTCTCATCCAACCCAACATCGATAGAAGCCCGGTGGATGCTTTGCATAATTTATTCCAATCTGGAGGCAAAATTTAGACCCACAGCTGCATAATTTACACCTATATTCTTGTAATCATTAGCCTTTCCCTCGCCCCATGCCTTCACCTGCATACTATGTAGTCTTCCTCGAGATCGTTCGCCTGAAGTATTTCCCACAGCCCCATGACTGCCTCCTCCATTTGCATAATTTATTTATGGGCCTGGCCTAATTCAGTCACACACATGCATAATTTATTTGCGGGTGTCCAGGACTCATTCACACATGTGTGTAATCTATTTTTGCCTATCTGTCAGGTTTCTGCCAGTTACAGTTTCTTCCCAGGAAGGATCTGAAGCTAGAGATAGAAAATTGCTTTGTGGATTTTATATGAAGGAGGAGGATATATAATGGAGGGATCAGAAGCCACAGTGAGGAGAGGAGAGGAAGGTGGCACCAGAAGACAGGGCTCAGAAAGAGGAGAGAGAAAGATGAGAGAAGTTCCCATCTGCCGTGGACAGTGTGCAGTGATATATCATATGGTTTAAGGTGCTGTTAAAACGAATGGTGTCCTGACTTTGGCTTTCAAAAAGGCCTTTGAGGCCAGGTGTGGTGACTCACGCCTGTAATCCCAGCACTTTGAGAGGTCGAGGCAGGCAGATCACTTGAGGTCAGGAGTTCGAGACCAGCCTGGCCAACATGGTGAAACCCCATCTCTAGTAAAAATACAAAAATTAGCCGGGAGTGGTGGTGTGCGCCTGTAGTCCTAGCTACTTGGGAGGCTGCGGCAGGAGAATCGCTTGAACCTGGGAGGTGGGGGGTTGCAGTGAGCCAAGATGGCCCCACTACACTCCAGCCTGGGTGACAGAGTGAGACTCCAGGAAAGAAAAAGAAAAGGAAAAGAAGAAAGGAAAAGTTAAAAAAGAAAAGAAAGAAAGGGAGAAAGGAGGAGGGAAGGAGGGAAGGAAAGAGAGAGAAACAGAGAAAGAGAAACAGAAAGAAAGAAAGGCATCAGAATATAGCAGGTACTTTGTTACATCCCCCTTAATTTCTGCTGATGTGAAATTCTTGGGCAATCCAAGAGAAATCTTCTAGCCTCAGAGTTTGGTCCATGCACCTGAAGCCGGAGATCTGGGTTCAGACCCCACCTCTGCCCTGACTCTGTGACCTAGAGCAGGTTCCTTACCTTCTCCATGCCTCAGTTTCCCCTCCTGTAAAATGGGGACCCTGAGAGTGCTGACTGCTTAGGGCTGCCATGAGGATTAGCTCAATTGCTCTGTGTGGAAAGACTTAGAACAGTCTGCCTGGAACAGAGGGAATGTTCGCTGGTAATTAACAAACTGGCCTATGTGTTTGCATCCCAAAAATTCAGTATAATGTCCAAACTGTGTTACAAAGAAAAGGTTTCTTTTTCTTTTTTTGTTTTTGAGATGGGGTCTTGCTCTGTCAGCCAGGCTGGAGTGCAGTGGCGTGATCTTGGCTCACTGCAATCTCCGCCTCCCGGGTTCAAGCGTCCTGCCTCAGCCTCCTGAGTAGCTGGGACTACAGGTGCACGCCACCACGCCCAGCTAATTGTTGTATTTTCAGTAGAGATGGGGTTTTGCCATGTTAGCCAGGCTGGTCTCAAACTCCGAACCTCAAGCCTTGGCCTCCCAAAGTGCTGGGATTACAGACATGAGCCACCGTGCCCAGCCTAAAGAAAAGGTTTCTGACAGAACAGTCTGCATTTCCAGGTGGAAATGCTTCAACACAACTACCCTCAAGACAAGGGAGCCAGATGCAGGCACCTATTTATAATGAATAAGCTGGGCTTCAGAGAAAGAAAAAGATCAGAAACCATTTCATGCAAGAAGTCTAGGCAGAGGAGCGGGTAGCCACCAGATTAAAACAAGTGTATTTGGAGTATGTGAAACCATACAGGAAAATACTTCATATCAAATATACTTAAGGCCGGGCGTGGTGGCTCACACCTGTAATCCCAGCACTTTGGGAGGCCAAGGCAGGTGGATCACTTGAACCCAGGAGTTCAAGACCAGCCTGGGCAACATGGTGAAACCCAGTCTCTACAAAAAATACAAAAATCAGCCCGGAGTGATGGGCCTGCCTGTAGTCCCAGCTACTCAGGAAACTGAAGCAGGAAGATGGCTTGAACCTGGGAGGTGGAGGTTGCAGGGGGCCAAGGTCGCACTGCTGCACTCCAGCCTGGGTGACAGAACCAGACCCTGTCTCAAAAAATTAAAAAATTGGCTAGGCATGGTGGCTCATGCCTGTAATCCCAGCACTTTGGGAGGCTGAGTTGGGAGGATCACCTAAGGTCATAAGTTCAAAACCAGCCTGACTAACATGGTGAAACCCCATCTCTACTAAAAATACAAACTTTAGCTGGGCACCTGTAATTCTAGCTACTTGAGGGCTGAGGCAGGAGAATCACTTGAACCTGGGAGGTGGAGGTTGCAATGAGCTGAGATCAGGCCATTGCACTCCAGCCTGGGCAACAGAGTGAGACTCCATCTCAAAAAAACAAAAAAAAAGAAATTAAAAAAAGATATACATAGGCTAGGTGCAATGGCTCATGCCTGTAATCCCAGCACTTTGGGAGGTCGAGGTGAGCGGATCACCTGAGGTTGGGAGTTTGAGACCACCCTGACTAACATGGAGAAACCCCATCTCTACTAAAAATACAAAATTAGTCGGACATGGTGGTGCATGCCCGTAATCCCAGCTACTTGATAGGCTGAGGCAGGAGACTCACTTGAACCTGGGAGGCGGAGGTTGCAGTGAGCCGAGATCGCACCATTGCACTCCAGCCTGGGCAACTAGAGCAAAACTGTCTCAAAAAAAAAAAAAGGATACACATAAAACATAGTTATAAATTCTAACTGTCATCAACAGGGTTTTCATGGATAAGAATGTTAGTGGCAGGTTCTGAAATGAGCCGGCATATGGGACATTTCTCTATAGTGTGGGACCGTCCCGTGAGTTGCTGGATGTCATCAGGCCAGGAAAGGCCAAGACCATGTGCCCCTCCCCAGTTATGACAGAAGCCCATAAACACCCTCAGATTTCCAATACTCTATCTCAGGGGTGCGCCTGCTCCACTGAGACCTGAAAATGTCACAGTGCCTTCCCAGGCTGGGCACATTCCCAGTGGGTGTTCTAGAAAGACATTGCAAATCAGCCAGAAACACGTTTTATTTACCTGCGGGAGGAAGGAAAATCTTAGGGGTTTGGGATTGTCTTCTGATGAACAGAGACTCCCTTGCAATATACGCAGTGGTAGGTTCAATTAATACGAGGGAGAGAGTTCACTTCACAGCTTGCGCTGAACATTCAGCTGCTTTTCCCAAATCTGCCTGTTGGCTTCATGCAGTTTTACTATTTGCAAGACTTGCCTGTTCCCTGAGCCATCAGTAAACACATCGACGGCGGGGTGTGGCCACTGCAGCTTAGATATTTTTCCTACCAGGCTCATTTTTAAGATACTTCGGGGGCCTTCTTTTTTTTTCAAGCAGAGTTCGCTCTGTCCCCCAGGCTGGCTTGCAGTGGCACGATCTCAGCTCACTGCAACCTCTGCCTCCCAGATTCAAGCGATTCTTCTGCTTCAGCCTCCCGAGTAGCTGGGATGACAGGCACACACCACCGTGCCTGGATAATTTTTGTATTTTTAGTAGAGACGGGGTTTCACCGTGTTGGCCAGGCTGGTCTCAAATTCCTGAGCTCAAGAGATCCGCCTGCCTTGGCCTCCCAAAGTGCTGGGATTATAGGTGTGAGCCACCATTCCCGGCTTTTGGGGCTTTCAGATTGTAAATACTCTTTACTCTTTTCTTCTTCATCTTTGATAAGAAAGGTAACATTTGAGTCTTTCCATGAGTATCTTCAAGGCACACCCCTGAGTCTTGGCGGATGCTTTTCATGTGCTGTGGCCTATGGCAGCTCACCAGCAGACTAAGCCTGGGCCTGTGAGCCAAGATAACAGCACTAAATAATAATGATGGAGAGCTTCTTTCTTTTCTTTTCTTTTCTTTTTTTTTTTTTTTTTAAGATGGAGTCTCACTCTGTCACCCAGGCTGGAGTGCAATGGCGTGATCTCAGCTCACCGCAACCTCCGACTCCTGGGTTCATGCAGTTTCTCTGCTTCAGCCTCCCGTGTACCTGGGATTATAGACACATACCACCACACCTGGCTAGTTTGTATTTTTAGTGGAGAGGGGGTTTCACTGTGCTGGCCAGGCTGGTCTCGAACTCCTGGCCTCAGGTGATCCATCCGCCTCAGGTGATCCATCCGCCTCAGCTTCCCAAAGTGCTGGGACTATGGACATGAGCCGTCATGCTCAGCCGGGCAATGTCAGTTTCACATCTTGAGTCTTTTCCATGTGTCAGAAACTGAGAATGCTGTGCACTAGGGATGCACGTGGTCATTCAGTCTTGGAAATGTCCCCATTTTATAGACCAAGAGATGAGACAGTCATCTCGTTGTAAAGCAGGCTCTCAACTCAGAGCTGCCCTGGGTGTGCATGGGAACTGGTTTTATGAGGCAGATGAACCGCATGTGCGTCTCTGTTAGAGGCAGAGCCCTGTCCCTGAGGGCCAAGCGAAGGCTAAGGAGGCACTGGAGGGGGGCGTGGGTGGGAAATTGTGGGCGTTTGGGTGAATGGAGAGCAGGCCTTGGATGATGGGCAAGGTTTGGAGAAGCGGAGGCACCCCCAGGTGACTGGGGAGAAATGCAGCAGGCAGAAAAAAGATGGAGGGAGAGAGAGGCTAGAAGACACACAGGCTCTGTCCCTTGACAGCAGCTGGGACCACAGCGTGGGGATGTGTCTGTTGCTTGGCAGTGACTGAGGATGTCTGGGTTCCTGGCACCTGGGCAGCCAGGTGTGGTTCTCAGCGTGTAAAAAGTGGATAGATGGATGAATGAGGAGACCAGGAGAGAAAGAGAACACATACACGTGCACACACACATGCACATACATACATGCAGACACACATACACACACACGGACACATGCACATGGACATGCACACACGCGCACACACGTGCGGACATGCACATACACATGCACCACATGCACCTATGCACACACACATGCAGACACGCACACACGCCCGCGCGCACACACGCACGTGCACACACAGGGAGAGCGATAGAGAGGGAGGGAAACAGAGGGAAAAGTAGCTCTGGAGAAACACAGATATTGGCAGAGAAAGAGAAAGAAACTCACAAGGGAGGGAGATGGATATCTACTGAAAGAAGGACGCGGAGAGGAGACCGAGGCAACAGGAAAAGAGGGAGCCAGGAAGAGAGAAACAGGAGGAGGAAAGGCTAAGAAAACCACTGAGACAGAGGCACGGAGAGAAAGAGACAGCGGCACACACAGTGACGGAGAGAGACGAACAGGGAAAGAGAGATAGAACGAGATGGAGAGAGAGAGAGAAACATAGGGGGATGGGGAGAGGCCAGAGACAAAAAGGGAGGACAGAGGTAAAAAGAGATGGGAGGAAGGCGAGCGAGAGAGGTGGGGAGAGGCAGAGGGGAACAGAGATAAGAGGGAAATAGAGAATATGTGAGGAGCAGAGAAAGAGATGGAGAGGAACAGGAGAAAGAGAGAGAAAAGGGGGAGGGGAGAGGTGGGGAGAGGCCGAGGCGAAGTGCGGGGAGACAGAGAGGGAGGGTTGGAGACAGAGTGAGCTGGAAAGGGGTGGGAGAAATGAGAGAGTGATGGGGAGAGAGAGATGGAGAGAGAGAGAGATGGAGAAAGAGAGAGAGATGGAGAGAGATGGGGAGAGAGGCAGAGGTGAACAGAGACAAGAGGGAGATGGAAAATAAGAGAGGGACGGGGAAAGGAGAGAGAAACGGAGACTGGGAGAGGGAAAAAGTAGCCCTGGAGAGCCCAATACTGAGAGAGACAGAGAAAGAAACTCACAAGGGACGGGATGGATAGCTACCAAAAGATATAAAGAAGGAGGTGGAGACATGTCCAGACATGGGGAGAGGCAAGAGCCAAACAGAGACACAGACGAAAAGGGAGGGACAGAGAGAGAACTAGATGGAGATGGGGGAAGGCGAGGGAGAGGGAGAGACATGGGGAGAGGCAGAGATGAACAGAGACAGAGACAAAAAGGGAGGGTCAGAGACAGGACACAGAGAGAGGTGAGGAAGGAGAGGGAGACAGAAATGGGACGAGAACGAGAGACACAGGGGGAGGCAGAGATGAACAGAGACACGGGGGGAGGCAGAGATGAACAGAGACACGGGGGAGGCAGAGATGAACAGAGACACGGGGGAGGCAGAGATGAACAGAGACACGGGGGGAGGCAGAGATGAACAGAGACACGGGGGAGGCAGAGATGAACAGAGACAGGAGGTGGGGAGAGCCGGCGGGGCTGGGGGATGGGGCGAGCCTGGGAGCGGCCGGCGGCGGGGACACAGCTGCAGGCCGCCCGCCCGC
Source organism: Cacajao melanocephalus (assembly GCA_963573385.1). NCBI lineage: Eukaryota > Metazoa > Chordata > Mammalia > Primates > Pitheciidae > Cacajao > Cacajao melanocephalus. The sequence goes on along the minus strand of CAUYLG010045059.1, from coordinate 12,266 downwards.
CTGACGCCCGCCGCCCGCAGGTGTGGGAGGCGCTGCTGACCCTGGTCTTCTTCCCGGTGTGCGTGGTGTTCGCCTGGATGGCCGACAAGCGGCTGCTCTTCTACAAGTACGTGTACAAGCGCTACCGCACCGACCCGCGCAGCGGCATCATCATCGGCGCCGAGGGCGACCCCCCGAAGAGCATCGAGCTGGACGGCACGTTCGTGGGCGCCGCCGACGCCCCGGGGGGCGAGCTGGGCGGGCTGGGCGCGGGCCCCGCCGAGGCGCGCGAGCTGGACGCCAGCCGCCGCGAGGTCATCCAGATCCTCAAGGACCTGAAGCAGAAGCACCCGGACAAGGACCTGGAGCAGCTGGTGGGCATCGCCAACTACTACGCGCTGCTGCACCAGCAGAAGAGCCGCGCCTTCTACCGCATCCAGGCCACGCGGCTCATGACCGGCGCGGGCAACGTGCTCCGCAGACACGCGGCCGACGCCTCGCGCAGGGCGGCCCCGGCCGAGGGCGCGGGCGAGGACGAGGACGACGGCGCCAGCCGCATCTTCTTCGAGCCCAGCCTCTACCACTGCCTGGAGAACTGCGGCTCCGTGCTGCTGTCCGTCACGTGCCAGGGCGGCGAGGGCAACAGCACCTTCTACGTGGACTACCGCACGGAGGACGGCTCGGCCAAGGCGGGCTCCGACTACGAGTACAGGTGGGAGCCGGAGGGGGCGCAGGGCTGGGCCGCGGGGTCTGGCGCCGCCGCGTTAGTCCCGATGGGCGGCGGCCTCCGGGCTCAGGGCCTCCCGACTGCCTCCATGCAGGGTTCATTTGCTCGCTCGCTCACTCCCTGATTCTCTCATTCATTCGCTCATTTATTCATTCTTTCATGCGCTGATTCATTCGCTCATTCATCATTCATTCGTTTGCTTATTCACTCATTCATTCACTCATTCATTCATTCATTCCTGAGAGCTTGCTCTGTGCCAGTCCCTGTTCTAGACCTGGGGCACACACCCCTGGGCCAGGCAGAGAGCATGGCTATCGGTAGGCTACCCCTCCCGCCTTCATCGTCTGCCTCTGGGTTTTTTGTGTTTGTTGGAAACAGAGTCTCACCATGTTGCCCAGGCTGGAGTGAGTGGCCCGATCTCAGCTCACAGCAACCTCTGCCTCCCGGGTTCAAGCGATTCTCATGCCTCAGCCCCTTGAGTTGCTGGGATGATAGGCATGTGCCACCATGCCTGGCTAAGTTTTGTACTTTTAGGAGAGATGGGGTTTTGCCATGTTGGCCAGGCTGGTCTCGAACTCCTGGCCTCAAGTGATCCACCTGTCTCAGCCTCCCAGAGTGCTGGGATTACAAGTGTGAGCCATCTCCTGGCCATGTTCTGTGCTTTATTGTTTGGTAAAACAGATGTCTCCTCATGTGCATAGAACATTAATGTTTAGTGGGCACCTACCATGTGCCAGCTGCTGCCCCCAGGCACTCAGTGCATATGATGAATGAGACAAACTCTCAGTGTCCACACCACTCCTCCTGCATTCTTTGTCTGTCTGTGGTTTTGTGCTGATGCCACGCTGTTTTAATTATTAGAGCTCCAATATGTGTATTGCCACCTGGTAGAACAAGCCTTCTCCCACCATTACTGAAGTAAAAATAGTTATTGAGCACGTACTATATGCCAGTGGGTATACCATGGGGAACTAGACAGCTGAGATCCCTTCCCTCAAATTGCAAAGAGGATATAAACTACTAAACACATAAAAACTTGAAGTGGGCAGTAAGTCCTATGGAGGAAAATAAAATAGGACAGGAGGAGAGAGACAATGGCTAAAGGCCTTTGGTTCCCCCATAAACCAACCCACCCATCACCCTCTACCATATCTCACAATCCCAGTCCCTATCCTTACCCCTCTCCTTGCAGATCTGTGATACTCTCTCATTCAGCAGTTCCTTCTGAGCTGAGAACCTACTGTGTGCCAGATGCCTTTATTTAAAGGATTAACCTAGAACAATAACCAAGATAGATAAGATCTCTGTCCTCATGTGGCCCGCAAAATTCTTCATCTATTTGTAGTTCTTCTGTCGATGCCACACTCTTTTAAGACTTATAGCTTTACAGTATGTTCTTTTAAATGATTTTCACCAGCCTACTTAATGCTTTGAACAGTACATGTTGTTAATTCATGTGCAAGTCTCCCCTTTCCCATAATGACATTTATCATGTGTCTACTATGTGCAAGAAACAGATAAAAAACCAGATCTGTCACTGAACAGAACTCATAAGTCCCTGCCCAAATGGAGCTCATATTCTCCTGGGAAAGACAGGCCATTAGGAAGTAAACATCGATTACATTAAAATGCCAGGTAGTGGTAGGAGCTGTGAAGAAAAATAAATCAGGAGACAGGGAGAAAGAGTGCCAGTGGCTGAGCTTTTCATAGGTTCTATATGCTCAGTAGCCTGGCACATCCCGTTTAATCTTCTCCCTGGGGTACAGCTGAGGCTGAACTCTTCCTAGATCCTTGGTTCTGCCGCCAACCAGCAGCCAATCCCTCATCCCTTAACCATTCTCTTCCTGCGGCCAGTTCGCTCTCCCCTCCCCTCCCCTCCCCTCCCCTGTCATCTTCTTTCTCTCTTTATCTCTCTCTTTATTTTTTTCTCTCTCTCTTTCGCTTTATTTCTTTTTCTTTTTTCTTTTTTTTTTTTTTTTGGAGTCGGACATTTGCTCTTGTCACCCAGACTGGAGTGCCGTGGTGTGATCTCGGCTCACCGCAACCTCGGCCTCCCAGGTTCAAGCGATTCTTCTGCCTCAGCCTCCCGAGTAGCTGGGATTACAGGCACCTGCCATCACACCCAGCTAATTTTTTGTCTTTTTACTAGAGATGGGGTTTAATTACATTGGTCAGGCTGGTCTCGAACTCCTGACCTCAGGTGATCCACCCGCTTTGGCCTCCCAAAGTGCTGGGATTACAGGTGTGAGCCACTGCGCCTGGCCCAAATTCTTTTTTTTTTCTTTTGACACAGAGTCTCCTTCTGTTGCCCAGGCTGGAGTGCAGTGGTGCCATCTCGGTTTACTGCAACCTCCACTTCCCGGGTTTAGGCGATTCTCCTGCCTCAGTCTCCCGAGTAGCTGGGATTACAGGTGTGTGCCACCATGCCCAGCTAAGCCAAACTCTTTTTTTCTTAGACACAGGGTCCTGCTATGCTGCTCTGACTGGACTCAAAGTCCTGGGCTCAAGTGATCCTCCTGCCTCGCCCTCCCAAGTAGCTGGGACTACAGCCGCCACACCCTACATTTTATTTTGAAAAACTTCACACCTACAGCAGGGCTGCACGAACAGTTTGATGAACTGTCATATCACCTTCATCCACACTCACCAACTGTTCACATTTTATCCTGTTTGCTTTTATTCTCTCTCTTTAATATTTAATAATGTTAATCACTGAGGGCTGGGCACGCAGGTTCACGCCTGTCATCCCGCACTTTGGGAGGCCGAGGCAGGTGGATCAACTCAAACCTGAGGTCAGGAGTTTGAGACCACCCTGGCCAACATGGCAAAACCCTGTCTCTACTAAAAATGCCATATTTAACCAGGCGTGGTGGCGCACGCCTGTAATCCGAGATCACACCACTGCACTGCCGCCTGGGAGACAGAGCAAGACTCTGTCTCAAAATAATAATCAAATATTAACAACAACAATTGTGGCACTCTGTGACAGTAAGTTGCAAATACCATGACCTTCATGCCTAAATACTTGAGCATGCTTTTTTGTTTGTTTGTTTGTTTGAGACAAAGTTCTGCTCCTTTTGCCCAGGCTGGAGTACAGTGGCGCCATCTCAGCTGACTACAGCCTCCGCCTCCTGGGTTCAAGTGATTCTCCTGCCTCAGCCTCCTGAGTAGCTGGCATTGTAGGTGCACGCCACCACACCCAGCTAATTTTTTGTATTTTAGTAGATACGGGGTTTCATCATCTTGGCCAGGCTGGTCTCAAACTCCTGACCTCAGGTGACCCACCCACCTCAGCCTTCCAAAGTGCAAGGATTACAGGCATGAGCCTCCACGCCCGGCCTGAGCATGCATCTTTAAGAATAATGGCGTTCTCCTACCTAATCACAATGCTATGGTCTCACTCAAGAAATCTAACGCTGAATTGATACTGTTAACTCAATATCCATTGAGTGATACACACCCTGTGTTTGCATTTCTCCAGTCATCCCTGTCATGTCCTTGGCGGCTGTGTTTTCACTCCTTCCCTCTCTTCCCACTTGATCCAGAACCACACATTGCATTTCCTTGTCTGGATCCGTTTCTCAGCCTTCCCGTGACTTTTGTGACCTGGTGCTTTAGAGGATGATAGGCCAGTTACCAGAATGATTCTCAGTCTGGGTTTGTCTCATGCTTCCTGATTAGAGTCCTGCACTTTTGGCAGGAATCTCATGGAAGCAATGCTCTATCCCCCTGGGGGCATTGTATCAAGAGGAATGTGATGTCTACTCATCTATTATTGTGATGCCCAGTTTAATTGTTTGGTAAAGATGGTGCTAAATCTTCGGATTAATTGTTTGGCAAAGACGACGCTGCAGGATATACGCGGTGGATCACCCCTGCAGTCCCAACACTTTGGAAGCCCAAGGCCGGTAGATTGTTTGAGTCCAGGAGTTCAAGACCAGCCTGGGCAACCTAGCAAAACCCCATCTCTACAAAAAGTATAAAAATTAGCCAGGTGTGGTGGCATGTGCCTGTAGTCCCAGTTGCTCAAGAGGATCGCTTGAGCCCAGGAGGTCGAGGTTGCAGTGACCTGGGACTGTGCAACTGTACTGGGGCCTGGACGACAGAACAAGACCCTGTCTCAAAAAAAAAAAAAAAAAAGGTGCTACAATCTCCACATTCTACTGATCCCTTTATCCCTTACGTGTAAATGTCTCCCATCCCGCAACTCTAGGACCCTAAGATTCTAATATTAACATGTGACTATCACTAGCTAACTGTCACTATTTTCGCTGTGCCTCTGGGTGCTTCCCCTGTATCAATTCAGTCCTCACCTCAGCACCAGGAGATCAACACTTTTCTTAGCCCATTCCACAGAAAAGGAAACCAAGGCTCAGAGGACGGCAGAATCCTGACTGCCCAAGATCACATAGCTGGCATGGTAGCCGAGCTGGGCTTGGAGCAGGTCAGCCCACCCTGCTGGGTGCCCCACCACCGTGGACAGCAAATCCTAAGCTGGTCTTGTTCTACACCGTCTGGTTCTACACCCCCTACCTCTTTGCCAGAACCTTGGGGTCCCTGACTTCCTCCCACAAAGCTGGAGAACTAGAGCCCAACCCCCCCATACACACCTTTTCTTTTGAGGTGGAGTCTCACTCTGTCGCCCAGGCTGGAGTGCAGTGGTACAATCTCTGCTCAGTTCAAATGATTCTCCTGCCTCAGCCTCCGAAGTAGCTGGGACTACAGGCGTGCGCTGCCACATCCTGCTAAATTTTGTGTTTTTAGTAGAAACGGGGTTTCACCATATTGGCCAGGCTGGTCTCGAACTCCTGACCTCAAGTCATTGGCTGCCTCGGCCTCCCAAAGTGTTGGGATTACAGGTGTGCGCCACCGCGCCCGGCCCCAGAACCCCTTTAATGTGAAAGTGATAGTGAATGCGTATGGATCACATGCAGGGTTCAGAGGTGGTGGAAGGGCTTGGGGGAAAGGAGAGATTTTCAAGATTCCTAAACATCCCAGAGTCGTGCTGATGTCTGCAGCTCTTCCAGGAAGAGCCCACTTACTCCATGACCCTCAGAATTTGACCCTGACTCATCTAATGTCACTGCCTTGTTCCCTCCCCGGCTCCCCCCATTACAGAGTATCTTGTGGGTGCTTCAGAGATTTACACCGCTGTTGCTCTTCTAACACTAAGCCAGCTCACGTCCCTCCTCCGCTCGGAATGTCCCTCCTCCGCTCGGAAGCCTCCCAGGGCACCCGCCTCACTCAGGGTGAATGCAGAAGTCTTCACCGTGGCCCACCCAGGCCCTAGGAGATCTGCCCGTTTGCTTTGTGCCGCCATCTCCCACCCTCTCACCCTGGCTCCCTCAACCGCCATCATGCTGGTCTCCCTGCGGTTTCTTGAGCAGGTGACCTGTCCCTGCTCCAGGTCAGATCCTGTCCAGCTGTCCAGCTCCAGGTCACAGCATTCACATTGCCTGTTCCCTTTACCAAAAGTACTCTTTTGGCCAGGCGAGGTGGCTCACGCCTGTAATCCCAGCACTTTGGGAGGCCAAGACAGGTGGATCACTTGAGGTCAGGAGTTCGAGGCCAGCCTGGCCAACATGGTGAAACCCCATCTCTACAAAAAATACACAAAATTAGCTGGGCATGGTGGCCGGCGCCTGTAGTCCCAGCTACTCAGGAGGCTGAGGTGGGAGAATCCCTTGAACCTGGGAGGGGCGGTTGCAGTGAGCAGAAATCGCGCCACTGCACTCCAGCCTGGGGACAGAGTGAGACTCCCTCTCAAAAAACCAAACCAAACCAAACCAAAACAAAAAAAAAACGTTTCTGGGCATTCTCCCCATGGCTCACTCCCTCCCCTCCTTCAGGTCTCTGCTCAAATGTTACGTCCCCCAAAAGGCTGTCTTGACCACACCAACAACGCCCTCTCCTCACTCCTTACCCTCCTGTTTGTCTCAATAGCACCATCACCACCTGACATTCTATGTTTGTTTACTGTTCAATCTTCTGCACTAAAACAGAAGCTCAAAGCTGCTTCTTGCTGCCGTTCCCCCTACACTTAGGACAATGCCATAGTATCTGTTGAATGAGTGAACCATAATTAAATCATTAAATGTGCAATTGTCATGGTGATATGGCTCTCCCAAGGGGCTGTGAACCCTGTGAGGACAGGGCCTAGTTATTGCTGTGTCCCCAGCAACAGTCCGCACGAGGCACAGAGCAGGTGCCTTTAGGAGTGTTCGTTGAATGAATGAATGATGCCAAGTTAAGGCGTGTGGACATTCTCTTGGGGGCATCTGGGAAGGGTTTTTATAAGAGGAATGACAGAATCCTTTCTGCGTTCTATATCCCTGCCACTCAAAATGTGACCAGCACACTCCCTGGAGCTCGTTAGAAATGCGATAATAGCCGGGTGTGGTGGCTTATGCCTGTAATCCCAGCACTTTGGGAGGCCGAGGTGGGCAGATCACCTGAGGTCAGGAGTTTGTGACCAACCTGACCAACGTGGAGAAGCCCCGTCTCTACTAAAAATACAAAATTAGCAGGGCGTGGTGGCTCATGCCTATAATCCCAGCTACTAGGGAGGCTGAGGCAGGAGAATTACTTGAACCCAGGAGGCGGAGGTTGTGGTGAGCCCAGATCGTGCCACTACACTCCAGCCTGGGCAACAAGAGCGAAACTCTGTCTCAAAAAAAAAAAAATTTGATTCTAGGCCGAGCTCGGTGGCTCACGCCTGTTATCCCAGCACTTTGGAAGGCTGAGGGGGGTAGATCACAAAATCAGGAGTTCGAGACCAGCCTGGCCAATATGGTAAAACCTCATCTCTACTAAAAATACAAAAAACTTAGCCAGGTGTGGTGGTGCATGCCTGTAACCCCAGCTACTTGGGAGGCTGAGGCAGGAGAATTGCTTGAACCCAGGAGGCGGAGGTTGCAGTGAGCTGAGATCACACCACTGCACCCCAGCCTGGGTGACAGAGCGAGACTCCATCTGAAAGAAAAAGAAAAAGAAATGCGATTCTAGAAAACCCAGGAACTTCTGAACCAGAATCTGCATTTTCACAAGAGCCACCAGGGGATTCCTATGCACTATTAAGGTCTGAGAAACAGGAATGTAGAACACTCCAGGCTCCCTCTCAACTCTTGGACTTTGCACTGCTATTCCCTCTGCCTGGAGTATGCCCGCCTGCTAATGCCTCCTCCAGGAAGCCTGCCCTTATCTCAGCCTTATCCTTATCTGGTTAATGCCCGCCTTACAAGTTCCACGGCGGGGAGGGGCCCACTCTGTCTTGTTCCCGTTCTGCAGCCCTTCCTCCAGGACGCCCACCCTGATTCACCGTCAGTACTTGTTTAGTGCCTGTCGACCCTCATACTTGGGAGTTCTCCTGTGGCGCCTGCCCCTCCTCTGGGAAGCACGTCCAGACTCCCCCACCCCCTACAACACACAGCCGGTGACCGACCCTCACCCCGCTCTTCCCCCTCCCCACCCTGCCGCAGCGAGGGCACGCTGGTGTTCAAGCCAGGCGAGACGCAGAAGGAGCTGCGCATCGGCATCATCGACGACGACATCTTCGAGGAGGACGAGCATTTCTTCGTGCGGCTGCTGAACCTGCGCGTGGGCGACGCGCAGGGCATGTTCGAGCCCGACGGCGGCGGGCGGCCCAAAGGGCGGCTGGTGACGCCCTTGCTGGCCACCGTCACCATCCTGGACGACGACCACGCGGGCATCTTCTCCTTCCAGGACCGCCTGCTGCACGTGAGCGAGTGCATGGGCACCGTGGACGTGCGCGTTGTGCGCAGCTCGGGCGCGCGCGGCACCGTGCGCCTCCCGTACCGCACGGTGGACGGCACGGCGCGCGGCGGCGGGGTGCACTACGAGGACGCGTGCGGAGAGCTGGAGTTTGGCGACGACGAGACCATGTGAGCGCCCGCGGCGGTCCGGAGAGGGGCGGGGCTTCGAAATGGGCGGGGCCTGATAGGGCGCAAGGGTGGGGCCTCGGGCGGGGCCTGCGTGGGCGGTGCCCGGAAAGTGGGCGGGGAATGTGACACGCCCACACACGTGGGCGGGGCTTAACTAAGCAGTGCTCCAAAGGGTCTGGGCCTGGTGGGCCCTCAGGAGGGGAAGAGCCTGGGTTAATTGTGCTCAAAACTGGGCTGAGCCTCGAGAGGGGCCGGGCCTGGGTGAGCTGTGTCCACAATGTGGGTGGGGCCTGATGGGGTCGTGACTGTGAAATGAAGAGGCGAGGCTCAGAGGGGCGGCCGGACAGGTGAAGAGGGTCCCAAAGAGGAAGGGTGGGCAAGGTGAGGAGAGATGGGATAGGGGCCTGGGGAGAGGGTTGTGGGGCCTTAATTGGTAGCTGGTGGAGTGAGTCCTGCAGAAGAGGGCCCAGGGGAGATGTGGAGAGAGGCCTGTCGAGGTGAGACGCTGTCTGTGGCTGTGAAGAAGGGGCGGGTCCAGGGTGATGGGTGGGGTCTGGGTTTGGCACCAGGAAATGGGAAAATCGATGTGGGCTGCGGAAGAAAGCGGGGCCTAACGAGATGGGTGGGGCATGGGGAGGCGGAGCTAGGGAAGGGGTGGGGCTTCTGGCTATGAGGAAGAACCTGGGGAAGTAGCGGGGCACCAAGGGGAATGTAGGTGAGGCTTTGGGAAAAGATGGTGCGGGAATCTGGGGGCCTGGGAAGACAGGACAAGGCCTAGAGAGACACTGGGAAGCCTGAGGGCTGGGATTTGGGAAAATAGGGTCTGGGGAGGTGGGCTGACTGGATACACGCAGACACACACCTGTAGACAGACGTTTACAGATCAGACACAAAGCCATTTATACGCACCGCACACACATAGACACACACGGCCAGGACACGCTTGGAGGTTCACGCCCGTAATCCCAGCGCTTTGGGAGGGCGAGGCAGGAGGATCATTTGAGGCCAGGAGTTCGAGAGCAGCCTGGGCAACATAGCAGGACTCCTACTCTAAAAGTAATTTTTTAAAATTAGTGGTGGCGCGTGCCTGTAGTGCCAGAACTTTAGGAGACTGAGGCGGGAGGATGGTTCGAGCCTAGGAGTTGGAGACCAGCCTCTACTCTACTAAAATTTTATTAAAATTAGCTGGGCATGGTGGTGCGCACTTGTGGTCCCAGCTACTTGGGAAGCCAAGGCAGGAGGATGGCTAGGTGTGATGAACTGTGGCACTCCATTCTGGGAGACAGCGAGACCCTGTCTCTATAAATAAAAAATTATTTTGAAAAAGACACATGCAGACACACATAAAGTCACAGACGCGTACGCTAAATTATAGGGTCAAGGCTGCTCTCACGCCCAGACCCGTGGCCATTCCTTACACAGATGCCTGAGTGTCCCCCAACGTGTGCCTGCAGCCTCACCTTCCCCCACCCGCCTGCCCCGGATGCAGGCAGCGCCTGCCCCTCCTCTGCCCGCTCCCTTCCGCCCCCGCGCTCCCCGTCTGTCTCCCTCCTCTTTGCCGCCCACGCGCCTCCTACTCAAGCGGAGTCCCCACTGCGCCCCTCCTCCCTCCTCTTCCCAGCCTCTGCGCCTCCGCCTCGGGCAGCGCTCAGCTTCTCACAGCGCTCGCTGTCTCTCCGTCTCTCCCTCTGCATCTCTGCATCTCTCGCTCCCTGGGCTGTCTCTCTCTGGGTCTCTGCGTCTCTGTTCATCTGTGGCTCTCTCTGCCCAGCACCTCGCTCTCTGACTCAGCTTACATTTCAGACACACTCTCCACACCTTTGCATCTCTCTCTCTCTGTCTGGCTTGGTCTCCCTCTCAGGGTTGTTGAGAATTTGGGTTGGGGACTCTGAGAGGCACCATCCCAGCCCCCTCTCTCACACCCAAGAGATAGGGGGAATGGAGAGAGTTTTCTTTCTGCTTCTTCCAGTCCTTCTTGTAGTTTAACCTGCTTCCTTCCTGCTGCTGCAACCCCATAGGCCCTCTCCTCCCCCACACGGCTTCCCCAGGCTGGGACACCTTCTGTCCCCTCACTCCCCACCCCAGCTCCCAGCTGCGGCTTCAGAAGACAGAGAACAGGAGGCTAATTAGTGTTTAGGGAAACTCATCCTTCCTCTGATGGGCAGGCGCCGATTAGAGGCGCTTTGAAGCAGCTGGGCTGGAGGACCAACTCAGAGATGGAAGAGAGACACACAGAGATGGGGTGGCATGGAGACCACGAGAGACACAGAGACAGAGATGCAGAGAGAGACCCAAGGAGAGCCGAAGACAGAATGACAGCGAGAACTGGAGGGAGAAACAGAGACAGAATAGAGGGACAGAGACACAGAAAGACAGGAACTTCGAGGCCAGGTGCTCACACCTGTAATCCCAGCACTTTGGAAGGCGGAGGTGGGCGGATCACCTGAGATCAGGAGTTTGAAACCAGCCTGACCAATATGATGAAGCCCCATCTCTACTAAAAGTACAAAAATTAGCCGGGCATGGTGGGAGTGCCTGTAATCCCAGCTGCTCAGGAGGCTGAGACAGGAGAATTGCTTGAATCTGGGAGGTGTAAGTTGCAGTGAGCCGAGATCGCACCATTGCACTCCAGCCTGGGCAACAAGAGCAAAACCCCGTCTCAAAAAAATAAATAAATAAAAGTCCAAAAAAAGACACAAAGGGAAGAGACACAGAGGCAGAGATGCCTCGAGAGAGGCAGAGAGATGGATATTAAGAGACTGAGATGGTGGGAGACTGAAAGATAGAGAGATGTAGAGGCAATAAAGACACGTATGGAAGAGAGAGTCGGACCCAGAGAAGGAGAGAGAGAGTTGGATCTAGGGAAGGAGAGGGGCTCACGGTGCTGCAGAGAGAAGGGGAAGTTTGGGTCAGTGAGAGACAGGATGAGGAGAAGACTGGGTCTGAGATCAGAGGCTGGCAGGGGAGAAGGGCAGGAGAGTGGAGTTTTCAGGAAACCAGGGGGAAGGCTGGGGAGGAAATCTGCTTCCTGTGATGTCAGGAAGTCCTGCCTTGGTCTAGCTCGAGTCCCTCTTGCTGTTTCCTGCGTATTGGGATTCTCCTGCGTCTGGGTCTCCTGAGGGCGCGCCTGCCAGGGCGCAGTTGACGTGCGTGTCCCTGCACGCCAGTCACTGTGTGTCAGCGGATCGCAGCTTGCCTGCGAGAGTGAGCGACAGAGGTGTGTGTGTGTGTCACTCTGTCAGCGTGTCACTGTGTCGGCAGCTGTCTGTGCGTGCGGGGTGTGTGAGGAGCGTGTCTCAGGAGACCCTCCCTCCCCGCTGTCCCCTGCAATTCAGCACCGCGGACAGCTCCCAGCCCATGCTGAGGTCGGGGGCGGCCCTTTCTTTCCACCCACAGAAAATTGAAAATATCCTGAATCAGGAGGGTGGAGGTAGGCGGGTGTCCCCACATGGCCAGCTTGTGTGTGCCTGTTTTTGCGCGGGTGTCGCTGTGTCTTGTGCGTGTTTGTGTGTTGAGATGCGTCTTTTGAATGACTGCCTGATTGAAACTCTTCCGCTGGAAGTGCATTGACTTTGGTTACTCCATTCTTTTTTTTTTTTTTTTTTTTTTTTTTTTTTTTTAAAGAGTGTTGGGCTGTGGGGGGGACTGGTGTGAATTGG
>CAUYLG010045058.1:0-98136 GCA_963573385.1 Cacajao melanocephalus | reverse complement strand
ACCTGCCCTGAGACATGTGTAGGAAAGAAACACTTAACCGAGCTGTGGTTGGTGCTTCCTCTGTGTAAGGTTTATTGTCTAATTTAGAGTGAGGAAACTGAGGGCAGTATAAGAAAAATTAGGTTCCAATTTATTCGGCTCCTGGGCGAGGATCTACGGTCCGGGGAAGAGGGGCCAGACAAATCGCGCTTGACTTCCTGAGGTGGGGACTTTTATAGCGAGTGAGGGTGTCTTGATTGGTTGTGAGGGAACAGGACATGGTCAGGGCAAGCTACTATTGGTAGGTAGGCGGGACTGCCGGTGAGTGGGCCGTCCAGGGGGAGTGGGGCCAGCTGCTATTGGGCAGGGTTTGGCGGGGTTTCTTTTAAATTTTGGCGGGGTTTTCTAACGGCAGGCTAGGTGCCGAGTGCAGAGTCTGGTGTTGAGTGCAGATTTGAGTGCGGAGTGCAGAAGTGGGTGTGGGGTAGGTGCCCAGTGCAGAGGTGGGCGTGTCGAAAGCAGGGGCGGGCGTGTCCAGCCTCCCATCAAGGCAACCGGCCTTACACTCTGTGCTCCCTACCTAGGATCACAGGCTAGAGTCCAACTCCTCCCTTAATTACGTAGAAGTCTGGATGGAATTTCTGAGGGTTTGCGTAAGGCTGACTCTGAGGGAGGGGAGGTTGAGTAGAAGCATCCCAGATCCCTGTGCAGTCTAAGGAAGACTCAGCAGAGCTTTCAGGGAGCCCCATGTCTCTCCCAGAAGTGGTCCTGCCTCAGTATCCCCACCATGTTCAGTCACTGGCGGGTGCAGCCTGTGGCACAGCCTCTGTGCAAATGTGGTGTCCTTACGCTCCCTGAGATTGAAAGTCTCACAGCCCCTGCAGAATGGTGGGGTAAACAGGACATAGAATTTGAGGGTCATTCCTGGTAGGCTGGGAAACTCCTCAGAGGATTTAAGCAGAGGGACGACATGACTCGGCTAGATTGACCATATTGAATGGTCGCTCTGGCTGCAGAGGGGAAATTGGATGTGGTGGGGCCTGAGAGGGGCAGGGAGGCCAGAGGGGAGGCTAAGCTGTCGTCCAGGGCACAGGTGAAGCTAGTGGGCCTGTACCACTCGGGTTCTCAGGAGCCCGGAAGGAATGCTCTTGGCGAGCAGAGCAGAGACCTCAGCTCAGCTGCCTGCCTCACCTCTGGGTTCCGCCCATCTCCTTTCCCATGTCCTTCCCCCTTGAACGTGCCCTTCATGCTTCACCCGAGGCACACCCTGCCCTGGTATCTCCCCACATCCCTCCATACGCTGCATTTCTACTTCCAGCTCTCCCACCAAAGAACAAATTGCCCCTGTTGTCAGCAACTCTCCTGCATCACTTGTTAGAAGTGCAGATTCTGTTAGCCAGGCATGGTGGTATGTACCTGTAGTTCCACCTACTCCAGAAGCTGAGGTGGGAGGATCGCTTAGCCTAGGAGTTGGAGGCTGCAGTGAGCTGTCATCGTGCCACTGCAATCCAGCCTGAGCGACAGAGTGGGACATTGTTTCTTAAAAAACACACAAAGAAACACAAAGCATGGATTCTGGAGTCCCACTGCAGATCCACTTTATCAGATACTCTGGGCAGAGGTTGGAGGAACTGCAATTAACAAACTCCCCAGGGCCTAGGGGATCCTGATGCAGCTCAAGTTTGAGAACTCCTATTGTACACAACCTGTAACCATCTGGGTAATTCTTTTAAAAATCTCGTGACCTGGGTCCCAACCCAGACCAGTCAAATCAGGATCTCTGGGATAGGACCCAGCTTTAGTGCTTTTTTGAGCTTCTCAGGAGATTCCAATGTGCAGCCAAGATTGAGAGCTGCTGTATCTGTTGTGAGTGGCCTGTGTGTGTGGCCCACACACAATCCATTCCACAGACATTCATGAGCCCGGACAGCACGGAGTCAGGCGGACCAGGCGAATGCAGAGCTGTGTCTCCCGGGGGTTTCAGCATGTGGACAAAGACTGCAGCTCGGTGAGTGTTCCCATCTGTGCGAAGGGAGAAAGGGTGCAGGAGGAGAACAAAACCCAAGGCAGGCTTTTAAGAGAAGCCATTAAAAGTTGAGGAAGGCTGGGCACGGTGGCTCACACCTGTAATCCTAGCACTTTGGGAGGCTGAAGCGGGCAGATCACAAGGTTAAGAGATCAAGACCATCCTGGTCAACATGGTGAAAACCCATCTCTACTAAAAATACAAAAATTAGCTGGGTAGTCCCAGCTACTTGGGAGGCTGAGGCTGGAGAATTGCTTGAACCAGGGAGACAGAGATTGCAGTGAGCCGAGATCGCGCCACTGCACTCCAGCCTGGGTGACAGAGTGAGACTTCATCTCAAAAAAAAAAAGGTTGAGGAAGTTGCTGCTTCTGAGAAATTGGCATCCTCACGTCCTGCCTCCCCACTGTCAGCCTGACCCTGAGCCCTTAGGATGGGTCCAGTAACTTTCTGGATAACCCCAAATCATGAACCTGAATGTGGCTTTCTGGCTCATAACCTACAATCACACTGTTCCCTGACCCTTTGCAGACTGACCACACTTCTAAGAGTTGGGGGTTAGGGCCTGGGAGATAGGTCAGGAATCTGCTGTCATGCCCACTAGAGGGGAAGCGCCTGTGCCCTGTTCCACTGGGCAGAGAGGGTGGGTGAGCACTCACATCTCCAGGTTATCGGAAGACTGCTGTGGGACCCTCCTGATTTCTGGAGGCAGAGCTCAGAGTAGTCTCTTGGTGCAAGCCCCTTTATTAGGGAAGGTCATTTACAGTTGGAAAAACTGTAGGGCAATGAAACTCTGGAACAAAGATTATGCAGGCCCTTGGGCGCTTGTCTTCTCCCAATTCCTTCCTAGTGGCTTCATTTTTGCCAGGAGACCTTTCCAGGGAGGCTGCCAGGTGGAGGAATCTTGAGTGCTGAGAGCTATGACTTCAAGGGGAAGCCCAGCTGTGCATGTATTCTTGAAAAAAGAAGTGCCTTGAGGCAGAATTTTTGTTTGAGTTTTGGCAACATCAGCCCAAACAGGATTTGAAGCCTTTCTTGTAGATGACTCAGAGCTGTGGTAAATTTACTCCTTCTGGCCTCCAGGTCAGATATGGGGTCAGCAGGAGTTGTGGCCTGGGCTGGGCCACACAGGCCTCCTGTGGATGTGGCCAGGCAGAGGCTTGGAGTACTCTGATGGAAGGAGACTTGGCAAGGGTGGGAGACATCTCCTGCAAATTTGGGTGGGTACCTTAGTTGGATTCCTCAAAAGCAGAACTGAGCAAGGACTTAAGTGCAGGAGGTTTATCTGGGTGGGGATCCCAGCAGGCAAGGGTGTGGTGTAGAGAGACCGAGAGGAGGAGGATGCTTCATTGAGAGGCTTCATGAGGTGGGCATGGCAGCTCCATCCACAGAGGAAGCATGTAGAATTCTCCCCCTGGAAGGGTGTTATCTCTCAGAATTGTGCCTGTGTGTGGACTTTGCTGCCTCTCAAAGCTTCAGGAAAACCCCCATAATGGGAGAGCAGAGAGATGCTACAGCACAGCTGAGAAGGGATGTAGGCTGCACATGCACACTGACCCCCATAGCCAGGCTGAAATCAGGGGGCAAAAGGGCCAGGGCTGAGTGCCAGAGAATCAGTCATAATGGTCAGATGTGCTGGTTCTTACTCAGGCCCAAAACCAAATCTCGGTGGTAACCATGTGCTCTCTCTGTGGCTTTGGGCAGCTTTTTCACCTTGGAAAACCTCAGTTTCTCCATCTGTAAAATTGAGTTGATAACACTGCTTCTCTCATGAGGTTAATGTTGTAAGTCAAAGAGAATACTCAGACAGTTGTATATCTACACGAAAAAGAATAAAGTTGCACCCCTATCTCACACCACATGCAAAAAATTTACTCAAAATGGACCAACCATAAGACTCTTAGAAGAAAACATATGGGAAATCTTTAACCTTGGATTTAGCAATGGATTCTTAGATACGACACCAAAGCACATGTGACAAAAGAAAAGCTAAATAAATTGGACTTCAAAATTAAACACTTTTGTGTATCAAAGGACATTCTCTAGAAAGTGAAAAGACAGCTTGTAACATGAGAGAGAGTATTTGCAAGTCATATTTTTGATAAGGGTTTGGTATCCAAAATATGTAAAGAACTCTTACAACTCAATAACAAAAGGACAAACAGCTTAATTTCCAAAAGGACTTGGGTAAACTAAGCAAATAAACATTTCTCCAGATAAGATATGCAAATGGCCAGCAAGCATCTGAAAAGATTCTCAAGATTATTCATTATCAGGGAAATACAAATCAAAACCACAGTAAGTTATCACTTCACACCCACTTAAATGATTTTTTTTAATGGAAAATAACAAGTGTTGGCAAGGGTGTGGAGTAATTGGACTCTTTATATATTGCTGGGGGGAATATAGGTTACGGCTGGCTGGAACCCAGCCTCATGGTTCATCCTCAGTGGAAAATGCTTTGATGGTTCCTCGAGAAGTTAAACATAGAATTATCATATAATCCTGTGATTCTACCCTTACCTATATACTCAAAAGAGTTGAAAACTGGTGCTCAGACAAATACACCCAGATGTATGCTTATAGCAGGACTGTTCACGATAGCTAAAAAGGTAGAAACAGCCCAAATGTCCCTCAGTGGATGATTGGATAAACTCATTGTGGTATATCTGGAACATTATTCAGTCATGAAAAAGAAATGAAGTACTGATACGTTCTAACATGGATGAACCTTGAAAACATTATGTTCAGTGAAAGAAGCTAGTCACATATCATACGACTTTATTTTTTAAAAAATGTCCAGAATAGGTAAAATCCGTAGAGACAGAAGGCAGATTGGTGGGTTCCAGGGGCTGGGAGAGATGGGATGGGGAAGAACTGCTTTATGGGGTACAGGGTTCCAACGAGCCCTAACTTGCTGGGAAGGCACACAGAATTGCACGTTCGCCAGGCCTTGTGAAAATGTGTGGGGTGGGGAGGGGGCAGGTTGGTGGAGTTCTGGAGTCGGGGAACCTTCGGAGGGCAATGTCCCAGCCAGGTGAAGATCACCCGCCAGGTTGGAATTCCTGAGAGAAAAAGTGGCAGCTTGTACCATCCCAGAGCCCTGTGTTCTTCAGAAATCAGGGGAGAGTAGAAACCAGTAGACAGCCTTCATGTGGGGTCTTAAGGGCAGTGAAAATGGTCTCCTAACACCACCACAGATGGGCTTTTTACGGGGAAGAGAGAGGAGTGTGCCTTCCTGAGCTCCTGCTTTGTGTCAGATACGGCATTAGGGGACAGGCTGACAGAACAATACTTGTTCCTGCCAACAAGAAGTTTCCTAGAGGAGAAAACCATAAAGAAATGTGAACACAATGTGTTCTGTGTGGTGATGGAGAGAAACCAAGGACACTGGGTGTGGCGGGAGGCGAGCAGGTGTCGGTGGTGGCCCCACGAGCAGGAGCAGCCCAGGATCCAGCTGTCACAGAGGCCATGTCCAGAAGACAGGCTGATGTCATCCTCAGGGCCACACTGGCCGCAGCTGCAGTGTGGACAGCTCCTGCACATGTGGGTGTCTTCCCGCCTCTAGCACCCCCGCGGCTCCTGTTTTTCTGCCTCAGGAGTTAACATCCCTGGGAAGTGACCTTCAACTCATGGGGTCTAGACCAATGCTCCTGCCCGGCAGCCTTTGGAGGGAAGGTTCTAGGTGCATTCTACACAGCCCCTCGGAGGGTCCCTGCAGGCTTCCAGCCCTGGGTGCCCACAGCAGTACCCAGCCCAGTAACACATACTTTCTCCTGAGCCCGCTGCTTCCCAGGACAACCCCCTACATACACTGGCCACATGCAGGGTTTGCCTCGGGCCTCTGCTTTAGGAGAGTACGATACAAATGCAAATACACCACACGAACACACCACCAGAGTAGAGGGTTTTAAGCGAAAGAGAGTGAGCAGTTGTTTCATACAGGATGGAGCAGACAGTGAGATCAGTTCTGGAAAACGGCCATTGACTCGAATGGGGAAGAGGCCCTCCGTGGAAATTTGGTGGAGTGCTTGGGAGAGGGGGCAGCCCCAGAGGGCTGAGGTGCCAGTGCAGACTGAGAGGTGTTTTGAGAAGCTTAGAGAAGGGGAGAGGGTCCCTTCAGCATCAGGCTGTCCTCTCCCCCATGTCCCCGTGCCAGTTCCCATCACACACTGCCTCCTCCCGGCCACGGAGCTCTCAAGTCTCCTTCAGGGGATGCTGTTGCCTTGTACTTTTTTCTGGGATTTTCCATGATGAGTGTTCAAGCACCCCAGAGTCTGGCATCCTGGAAGAGGCTGGGTCTCTGCCCTTCTCTCGGTGCTGTGGAACCACGGGCCACGGGCCCAGCTCTGTGTTTGGAAATATTATTGGCCCCTTTTCGAGGCCTTCTCAGACATCTACTCAGCCGTCCCCAGCAGTGAAGTTTGCAGCAGCTGATGGTGGAAAAAGAGGCACAGAAAAAAACAGAACTGTTTGTTCAAGGTCAGCCAGGAAGTCTGTGGTAGCCTTGAGTCTGGGATGCAGAAAACAGATCTCTCCAGCTAAGCCCCAGTGTGATGATCTAAGCCCACTCGCTTTCAGACAAGGAGGAAGCAAAGGAAACTCTCATTCCTTTCTGTCTGCAGATAACTCCTCTGTGGGTGCTGGCAGGGCCGCTGGAGATACCCGCGAGGAGCCAGCAGCTGCTCTGTCACAAGAGGGTGGGAAGTGTCTCCGACCAGGCCTGGGCTCACTGTCAAGAGCAGACCCTGAGAACCTCTGTTTGGAGCCCCAGGGCCTCATGAATTAACTGCAAGGTCTGGTTTCTCCTCACCCAATGCCCATTTCAATTCCAAGTCAGGGCGGGCCATGAGTGTGAAAGGAGAAGGGGAAAGGGTAGAAGAGAGATGGGAGAGGAGGAGGCCTTCCACCTGGAGGACCAGCGCCAGCCCTGACACAGGGCCACACCCACCCGAGAAGGGCTGTGTGTGTGTGAGTGTGATGTAAAAAACCCACAGAACCAACAAGATACATCTTCTAGAAGTTAACGAAAGTAAAATTTTGTATTTTCAGTGTATGAGGAAGCAAGACACACAGACACATTAAGGTGTAGAAGGTTAAATTAACTGTAAATTTAAAAACTACAATAGGAGATTCTTTTTTTTTTTTCTTTTTGAGACAGAGTCTCACTCTGTCACCCAGGCTGGAGTGCAGTGACCCACTCTTGGCTCACTGCAATGTCCGCCTCCCTGGTTCAGGGGATTCTCGTGCCTCAGCCTCCTGAGTAGCTGAGACTACAAAGGTGCGCCGCCACATCTGGCTAATTTTTGTATTTTTAGTAGAGATGGGATTCACCATGTTGGCCAGGCTTGTCTTGAACTCCTGACCTCAAGCAATCCACTTGCCTCTGCTGGGATAACAGGGGTGAATGAATCACCGCGCTTGGCCTACAATAGGAGATTCTAAGGAAGATTCGAAAATGCTGAGATCCCAGGCCTCTGGGGTTATGTATCAGCTATTCTCTGCCACTAGGAAATATTAGCAAAAGAGTTTGAGAAGCATCCATCTAGTCCAGTGATGTGCTGGTGAATATTTAGCAACTAATTCTCAAAAAAAAAAAAAAAATTCAAGTTGGTGGCATTTGCCAGTTCCCTGGTATAACTGCTTCCACTATGGTCAGTTTCCACCCTCCGAGGTGACATCGCTGAATGTGGAGCTGGGAGGAGACGCACACAGTCTGCTGTCACAGGTGGGTGTGCACCAGTCCCGCCTGCCATTGATTCCACCCAACCTCTTCATCCTATGGCAAGAAACACAGAGGCCCAGGGAGAGGAAACAGCCACTCCAAGGCCACTTGGGGAACAGTGGTAAAGTTGAGCTCCTGACTGAGGCCCTGCTCTTTATTCCATGTTCTCATATGGTTTGTTTTATTTGCTCTGCTCTAGGCTATGAATAGGCGCACATGTGTGTTTGGACCTCTTTTAGCTGTTCATTTGGCCACCCCTCTGTCAGGAGGACTCCTTCTCATCTGCCCAAAGCTGGCATCTTTCTGTCTTTCAGGTCTCATTCACATATTCCCATGTCACCTCCTAAAGATGACTTCCTGGGCCTCCCTATACATCCCCACTCCCCATCACAGAGCCCTGTTTATCCACTGCACTTAGAGTCTCAAGTCATCTGAATTGCTTGCTTATTGCTGTCTCCTCCCTAAAGGGCAATTTCCTCCCGCCCCTCCCCACCAAACCCCACCATGGACAGGAAGGAACTGTGTCTGGTTCATTTTCCTATCAGCTCCTAGGATGGGCCTGGAATTGCTTCCTTTATTTCCCAAAGATTTATTATTGAGCACCTATTGTATGCCGGGCACTACCTTGACACCTGGCTCCCAGAGAGGAACTGGGTCCCACTGCTCTGGAAAGGGATGCATTTAGAGTTTCTTTCCGTAGCTGTGTGTGGGGCTTGCATCATGCTGCCTGATTCAGGAACAAGGCAGAGCAGAGAGAGGGGGCCAACCTGGGATAGAGAAGCGCATCTATCCGGTTGCGGAGATGCCTCGGGCAGGCTACCTGGTGTTCCAATTATCTATTGCTGTGCGGCAAATCATCCCCAAAACCTGGTGGCTTAAAACACTGCATTGCCTTATTTTATTTATTTTTAATATTATCTCTTGCTGTTCTGGAAAATATTATCTGCCACCCTGAGCCTGTCAGGTTTCAGCTTCTCCATAGAATTATTGTGAGGATTATATGTACGTGTGAAAGTGTGACTTTTAAAAGATAAGCTAAAGCGATGAGCTGGTTGTCTGACACGCAGGAGGCCCCAGAGCATGGCCATCTCCATCCCGCTCTACACTCCCAAAGGCTGATAGCTTTTGCTTCCTTTTTTTTTTGAGACAGAGTCTCACTCTGTCACCAGGTGCCAGGCTGGAGTGCAGTGGCGCGATCTCGGCTCACCGCAACCTCTGCCTCCCTGGTTCAAGCAATTCTCCTGCTTCAGCCTCCCGAGTAGCTGGAATTACAGGTGCACGCCAGCACGCCCAGCTAATTTTTTGTATTTTTTAGTAGAGATAGGGTTCCACCATGTTGGCCTGGATGGTCTGGATCTCTTGACCTCGGCTGCCCAGAGTGCTGGGATTACAGGCGTGAGCCACCGCGCCCGGCCTTTGCTTCCTTTTTTAACTGCTCATAAAGATCTTAGAATAAAAAATGTCCAAGAAGTGATCTCTAAGCTTTTTTGTTAAAGTCGAGTATTATTGAGGTGTAATTTATATACAGTAGGTGCATAGTTCTATGAGTTTTGACAATTGCTGACAGTCATGTAACCACTGACACTATCAGGATATGAAACACCCCTGGTAACACAGAACGCCACAACCGGTTGTGGTCAACCCTTCCTTCCCTGCTCCTGGTGACTGCTGAGCTGCTTTCTGTCCCCGCAGTTTTGTCTTTGCGAGAATGTTGTATTGATGGAATCGTACAGTATGTAGCCTTTCAGGCCTGGCATCTTTCATTTAGCATAACCCACTTGGGATGCATCCGTGTTGTTGCTGAGTAGTCTTCCATGCATTCCAAACCATGCATTTATCCTGTGCTTGCTTTTCAGATATAGAATTCTTCAGATGATATCCAGTGTGGAACCTCGAAATATAGAACAGATGAGGACTGAGATTCTGTGGGGCCAGGAGGGGTGGAGGTGGGATGGAAAACACAACCCCAGGTCACAGCTCCAGAAACCCCTATAAGGCGTTCAGGGGATTCCTTGGAATGTAGTTTGAAGACCCTTGCTCTAGCCACTGATAAATAAAGCGAGCTGTTCTCTAGCCTCTCAAGTTTGGAGGCCTGGATACGTTTTATTATCCTGAAAGTTGTTTTCCATCCTAAGGAGACAGAGCTCAGTGAGCGAGGGAGTATGAGGCAATGGGAAGTCACAGGCTTGGAGGTCAGGTTGCCTTGACCTAAGCATGACATGGGCAGGTTCTGGCTCCCTCTGGGTCTCTATCTCTCCATGTGCAAAACGAGGGTTGCATTAAACTGGACTCACACGGGGAATCCTAGGGATGGGGTGAGAAGTTGAGGAGCTGACTCTAGACCCCCATTCCATACCTCGTTTCATCCAGCCATGAGAAGGGCTCAATCTTGTCCTCTCCAGAGCCACCATCCTGTCTAGCAAAGCTGGACCAGATAAAGGACAGAGGTAGCAGCAAACAGAATCCAGGTGTGGGGCGAAGGTGGGAGGAGAGGCTATTTTTGCCTTCTCCAATCGCTTCAAAATAGAACCACCTGTTGGCCTTGCCCACTCTGGCCAGGACCGCCGGGTAACACTGCCCTGTCCCCTGCACTTGGCAGAGTCTCTCACTGTTAGGTTTCTGTTCTTGGACCTGCTCAGGGAAGTTTGTGAATATAAAACATAGGCATCTGGTAAGGGTGATAGCGTTCTTACTGGAATAAATAATTAATAAAGACACTGTACAATTTAATATCCAGTAGTATCATTCTCTCTAAAGCCCAGGGACTATCAGATTTACATCCTGTTGTGTGAGAGAAGGAACATTTAATTTGATCTCAGTGTTTTCTTGTTGGGATATCTTTTAAAAATACTCCCCACACCATATATACTTGACACACTTGGGGTTAGGACTGCCTTAAACAAATATTCTTCTCCTATTGTCACCCTAACCACTGACAATAACGCAATTGTCATTATACTTTCAAGTTATTCAGGTAAGAAAAATGGTCCCCTCTCTCCCTGGCTCCCACTCCTGCTTAGCCCATCTCCAGATTCAAGAACTGCAGTGAGTTTAACTCCATTCAGTGGGGCTGGTCCTACCCCAGGCTCGCGATGTGGTTCCAGAAAGAACACTGAGGTCTGAAAGGGCTGTCTGAATCTGTATCTGTCACCTGGGGGCTTTGACACCTTATGACACATCATTTGGCCTCTCTGAGTCTCAGCTTCCTCCTCTGGAAAGGAAATAATGGTGTATATAGTTCACAGGGTTCTGGTAGCCACGTTAAAGAAGTGAAAGGAAACGGGGTGATTTCTTTTCCTAGGGCTGCTGTCACAATGTGCCACAAAGCGTGTGACTTAAGACAACAGACATTTATGGTCTTGCAGTTCTGGAAACCAGAAGGCCAACATCAGGGTGCCTGCAGAGCCATGGCCTGTGTGATGCCTGTAGGGGAGGGTCCTTTCCTGCCCCTCCCTGCATACCATACTTGTTGACAGTTGTGGAGTTCCTTGGTTGGCAGCTGCATCACTACAATCTCTGTCACGTGGCTGTGTTTTTGCTGTGTCTCTTGTTAAAAATATGCGCTTTGAATGAAGAGACCCTACAAACAGGCTTTGTGTGAGCAGCATGGCTCTTTATTCACCTGGGTGCAGGTGGGCTAAGGCCGAAAAGGGTGTTAGCGAAGGGCGGTGGGATTGGAGTTGGTTTTATAGGTTTGGGGTGGGCAGTGGAAAGAGTAAGATCAGTTACATCTTATGTGGTCAGAGGGAAGAGAAGGTGCTACACAGTTTTAAACAACCAGATCTCATGAAAACTCATTCACTATCACGAGAACAGCATCAAGGGGATGATGCTAAAGCATTCATAAGAAACCACCCCATGATCCAGTCACCTCCCTCCAGGCCCAACCTCCAACATTGGGGATTCCAATTAGACATGATATTTGGCAGGCACACAGACCAAGCCATATCAATCTTATTTCAACTAATTACATCTGCAACAACCCTGTTTTCAAACAAGGTAGCACTGTGAAGTACTAGGGGTTAGGTCTCCAACATACCTTTTTGGAGACCACAATTCAACCCATAAGAAAATGAGATTAATTTTAATAATATATTTCATTTCACCCAATCTATCCAAAGTATTATCATTTCAATGTGCAATTGATCTAAAACTCTTAAGAAGATATTGTGTATCTATTTTTCCTTCCAGGTCTTGAAATCAGTGTGTGCTCCACCCTCACAGCACATGGCAGTTGAACCAGCTGCATTTCACATGCCCACTGGTCATGTGTGTATTGTACAGCACTGGTGCCGATGGAGTTAATGCAGCTGTGCAAATAAATGCAAGCCAGGACCACTTAACAGCAGCCCAAAAAGCTACCTCAAGGTAGATGCTTCAAATCTTTGACCCTAGGCACCCCTCTACTCTCCTCAGGAGTTTCTCTGCCCATCTCTTTCCCATACTTAGGAATTTGTTTTGGGGTCCAGGGCAGTGTAAATACCTGGCTAATTCAATGTGACTTGTAGTTCGTTATTTAAATAAATGTCTGGAAAGCCCAACAGAAGGTCAGCAGACTTATGACTTCACCAGGCACTCTGAGCCAGTGGGGTGAGCACAGATCCCACTCAGGTCTCCTAAAGTCTCATTCAGGGCTTGGGCCCAAATCCCGTAGCCTGTGGGTGTGGGGAAAGCATCCTAGAAGGACTCATGCTTCTCAGACTCCCAGCCTCCGTTCCTGGTATTCCTGGTGCCCACCTCTCATCCTCTTCAGCCATACATGCCCACCCATCTACCTCTGATGCCAGAGGGCC
The DNA here is from genome assembly GCA_963573385.1 of Cacajao melanocephalus. NCBI lineage: Eukaryota > Metazoa > Chordata > Mammalia > Primates > Pitheciidae > Cacajao > Cacajao melanocephalus. The sequence continues at coordinate 85,615 of CAUYLG010045058.1, read as the reverse complement.
CACCTTTACCTTGGGATCCCAGATGTGCAGGTTTAGACCTTGGTTCCGTCTTCAAATAGAGGCGAGGCTGTGGCCCCCTGGTTGTCAGAGGCTTGGATTCTCCAGCTGGGAACCTGAGAAGGTCCACCCAGACTCTCTTGTCCCTTCGGCATCTTTATTAAGTCTCTCAGGGCTCCTTGCACCTTCCAGGGTATTGTTTCATGCTTTACTGGCACCTTGTAGGATTCCTGGGCCTTCAGAGGGTAGAATGGATGGAGGTACATTCAGAGGGTTTCTGCTGCATTTTGCAAGTTCAGGCAGTGAGCTTCACTCAACCTAGAGAACCCAGGGCAGAAGCCCAGCCCCCTTCAAGCACACACTGAGCCTCTGTGGAAGGTGTTGCATTTCCAACCTTAATTTCTGTGTCAGCCACTCTTGACTGCATCCCTGTGGCCTCAGATTTTCCTTTATCCACAGCATCCTGGCTGCTCCTCTCAGCTTGGCAGGCACTGCCTTGCCTTTCCCAAGTCTTCACTGGCCTGTGTCCATCTGATCCCCACCCTGTGTGTGCTGTAGAGGGTGTCCTGGTAAGGGGCCTGGGCCAAGAGGCCTACATGCAGCTTGGGGCCAGATAGGGAATGGACACAGAGAAGGCTTGCTATTGGATACAGGCCTCAGAAGTGGTCCCTGAGGCAAGGATTCATGGGCAAGGTGTTTATTTGGGATGTAGCCCTAGGATATATTGATAGGAGTGAGCCAAGGAAGGGAAAGAGGTGTCTTAGGAAGTAAGTGTTGGGGCTAAGAAACCAATACCCCAAAATACAGCATTTTGACATGCTCAACTGAAGAAGCCTTAAGGCCTCTCTGACCCTCCCCCGCCCCTGCTGTCTTTCTCGAAGAAGCCGAAGCCCCTTTATCTGCCTAAAATCTAGACCCACCAATGAGAGCAATTGTTTTTTCCTTCCCCTCCCTGTAGGACTTGGCCATTCTCCCTAGAAATCCCCTCAGCAGCATTCCTCATTGCCCCTCCCACTTTAGCAGGAGAGCATATCAGCCTCTGAGCTGCCATGGGGCTGGGGTCTCATTCTGAAGGCTCTTGTGTATATGTGTTAAATAAGCTGTTTTTTTTTTTTGAACAAAGTCTCATATTGTTGACCAGGCTGGAATGCAGTGGTGCGATCTCGGCTCACTGCAACGTCTGCCTCCCGCGTTCAAGTGATTCTCTCCCGAGTAGTGGCATTTCAGGCATGCGCCACCACACCTGGCTAATTTTTTTGTATTTTTTGTAGAAACAGGGTTCCACCATGTTGGCCAGGCTGGTCTCAGACTCCTGACCTAAAGCGATCAGCCCACTTCACCCTCCCGCAGTGTTGGGATTACAGGCATGAGCCATGGCGCCTGGCCCCTGTTCTATTATTAGTCAGTCTGCCTTGTGTCAGTGATTTTTCAGTAAAAAATTTTTCAGCAAACCTTTAGGGGGCCCAGGGCTCTGGCCCTGACACAGGTTATCATTGTGGTCAAGTGGAGCTCAACTGCAGGGGAAACCCAGGGAAGCAGTGGAGTCCTCCCTCAGAATTACCCCCAAGGAGAGGGAGCCGAGGTGTTTGTACACCAACTCTCATCAGTCATGGGCTGAGGGTTGTGGGAGTGGAGGCTGATTCCCCGCCAGCCCTTCCAGGGTGTCCTGGGCATGCGCAGAGCAGCCTTTTGAGGCTTCAGGGAAAGTTTTTTATGTACAAAGACGCAGACCCCAGCAGATGGACTCTGCCACACCTGCCATAGCCACCTTCCAAAGAGCTCTACACATCCATCCACTGACCACATGTTGGACATCTCCTTGTGTTGACCAGACAGCCCCTGCCCTCCTGGGGCTAGAGCTGGCAGGAGATGAAGACACTTACACAGGTGATTGCACACCAGCGCCATGGATGCTCTGAGGAGGGTGCTAGAGGAGCATCCAGGTGGAAGCAGGGAAGGCTTCTCAGAGGATGAGATGTTGCAGCTGAGAGGCGAAGGGTGAGCTGGGAGAGGTGATGGGCAGCTTCTGCAGGGGTTGGCTGGTGCGTTGGAAAGAGTACTGTTCCCCATAGGCGGGTGTTGAACAATGAGAACACATGGACACAGGGAGGGGAGGGAGCATCACACACTGGGGTCTCTGCGGGGGAGCTAGGGGAGGGACAGCGGGGGGGTGGGGAGTTGGGGAGGGATAACATAAGGAGAAGTGTCAGATATAGGTGATGGGGAGGAAGGCAGGAAACCACATTGCCATGTATGTACCTATGCAACAATTTTGCATGTTCTTCACATGTACCCCCAAACCTAAAATGCAATTATATAGATAGATAGATAGATAGATAGATAGATAGATATAGATATATATTTTTAAAGATGGGGTTTCACCATATTGGTCAGGCTGGTCTCGAACTCCTGACTTCAGGTGATCCGCCCACCTCAGCCTCCCAAAGTGCTGGGATTACAGCTGTGAGCCACCACGCCCGGTAAATTATATATATTAAAAAAAAAAAGAGTACTGTTCCCAATAGGGCAAATGATCTATGCAAAGGTGAGAGAGAGCGCACGTGACCTATTTAGGGACCTGAAGTGGATTCTATAGGGGAGAGTGAGGTGGGGAAAAGAGGAGGAAGGGTGGTGAGAGAGGAGGCTGCAGTCAGCTCTGAAGAGGTCCTATAAACCCTATTAAGGCATTGAGTCATTGATATTGTTTTAGCCTGAGGACACAGGTAAGATGTTGAAAAATCCATCATGGGAGTGGCTTGCCCAGATTCCTGTGCTGGAGAGATCTTGCTAATGGCCATGTGAACACTGGGGTGTGAGGGTGGGTGCAACAGGGGTAGTGGGGAGACCCAACAGGGGCTGGAGGTGATAGTGGCTTGGATTGGGGATGGTAGCAGAAGCTGGAGAAAAACCAACCTTTGTCTCTCGATGGCATTTAGGGGATTCCTACTAGGGTGAGAAAAGCAGGCAGCTCTGGGCTACCCCTTCCCCTTTCCAGCCTTTATTTTTATGTTTTTACTTTTCAACTTGTTGGCTTCTTTATTGGCATATAACTTAGGGTAAAGTGCACAAATGATAAGTGGGCAGCTTGCTGAATTTTTGCACATTTCCAGCTTCCAGCAGAGTCTCTCATGCTGACCCCTACACTAGCCATCATTCTGACCTTTGTCATCACAGGGCAGTCTTGCCCGTCCTTGACCTTCATACAAAGGAATCCCATAGCAAGCATCCAGAGGTTCCTCCACGCAACTGCGTGTGGCGGTAGTTTATTCTTTTTCTCATTGCATTGTGTTCCATTGTATAAACACACAGACCTCATTTACATCTCCTCCTGCCGATGGATATTTGGGTTGTTTGGGGCCATGATGAGTAGTGCTGCTGCGTGTATTCTCGCACCTGTCTTAGGAAGCTTGTCTGCAGCACCAGCACTGGTTTCTGGTAGCCAGATACCTAGGAATAGAATTTCCAGGCTTCATTTTTAGGAAGTTCTCTTCCGTCTTCCCCCATTCTTAGGCAATGGGGAAGGTTTAGGGGCAGTGGGGAATGGGACATCGTTATGCTGAATGTGCTCCCACAGCTGGACAGCTGCCCACTTGCCAGGCATGGGGTCTGTCCACAGCCCAGTTGCCCGCTCGCGGTCTGCAAGTGGACACAAGCATTCCACTGAACTGGAAATAGCACGCTCTTGTTCTTTTAAGGCTTACCTTCTTTTTGGTTTTTCCTTTTTTCTTTTTTGGGTAACAGTCTTGAAAAAGACTCTTACAGGGAAAATAACAGAAAGCAAAGACTTCTGTTTCTGATTCATAAAATGATTTCTCCAGGGATGAATCCACCGAAACCTCCTGATTCAATGTTGCTCAAAGGAGTCCACGGGCATTTGTGTCCAGGAATATTAATAGCAGTAATTGAAAAAAAGCTTCTTTCATCGAGGAAGTTTGGGGAACACCCAACTGAACAAAGTGAGTTAGGTTTCTTACTCAGGACTTGTCGGAGCCTCTGTCAGCCTCCAAAAGGCCCCCTAGAAGCCACTTTCTCTCGGCGCAGCGTTTTGTGGGCTGGCGAACCCACACTGGGAAAGTCTGTGAAGTATTCTTAGAACATACATTATTGTTTTAGTCTCTGAGGCCTATTTCCTCCAAATCTGAGCCTGCAGTGGAGGTCAGCCGGCAGGGCATCATGCTCTGCGTGACCCACGGAGCCCTGGGTCCCCTCCTGCATTTGGCTCCACCTGATTCCAAGCATGGGGCTGGACTAATCCAAGTTCAGAGAAACCAAGTTCATACAAAACCAGGCCTCTGGGGAGTTCCTAGGAGCTCCCAGGCACCCAGACCCCTCTACAAATGGTGGAGGAGCTTTGTCCCTGCACTTACTGGTGCTTCCAGCTCCTCCCCCAGATACCTCCAGAGCCACTGCCTCCCCTCCTCAGGCCTTGACCTTCCCTGTGAGGACTCCCCTGACCACCCTGAAGTCACAGCCTTGCCCCACCCCCACCACTTCCTATTCACTTTTCCTGCTGTTTCCCCTCCTGATACCTTACTTGGATTTAACATACTCCATCTACTTACTAACGTATTTATTTATTTACTTGAGACAGGGTCTCACTCTGTCACTCAGGATGGCATACAGTGGCATGATCACAGCTCACTGCAGCCTCAACCTCCCAGGCTCAGGTGATCCTCCCACTTCAGCCTCCTGAGTGGCTGGGACTACAGGTGTCCACCACCACGCCCAGCTAATTTTTGTACTTTTTGTAGAGATGGGGTTTCACCATGTTGCCCAGGCTGGTCTCAAACTCCTGAACTCAAGACATCCACCCGCGTCAGCCTCCCAAAGTGTTAGGATTACAGGTGTGAGCCACCATGCCCAGCCTCCATCTACTTATTTAACTTGTTGATGGTTTACACCCCCTCCTCCTCCAGCTAGAAGGCAAAAAGGGCAGGGTTTTTATTCGTCTTGCTCCGCCATACACCAGAGCCTGTCACACCATGCGGCACACAGTAGGTGCTCAGCAGATGTGTCCAGAGTGAACGAAGCCGTGTCCACTGTGCTCTTGTGAGAATGCTTTCTTCTAATTTGTGATGTTTCTGCCTAAAGGAGGTCAGGTTACCAGTCTGACTTTGGGAGAGGGGAACCACTGGTGAGGACCCCACCTGCTTCACTTGAGAGAGACCTATCTGATATGTATTCTGAGGCAGGCACTTTGCTGGGGGCACACACAGGATTCCAAAACCCACTGTAGAAATGCACATCCCAGTGAGCACATTCATACTGGAAAGCAGGCTCTTTTATCTTTCTTTTTATTGACACTGCATTTGAAAAATACATATATGCAATTAGTAAAATATACAAAGTGAAATTTCTTTCTCACCTTGAACCCCTGCATTCCACTTCTCCAGAAGCAACCTTTCTTAGTTTCTTTTTTAGCTTTCCTGAGGTACTTCATGCATTTATAAGCATTTTTTCTTTTTTCACAAGAGGTAACACACCATATATGCTCTTCAGCATGTGGCTTCTTTCACTTAACAATCTGTCTGGGAGATACCTCCACCTCAGAGCATAAAGAGCTCTCTTTGAAAAGGCCACAGAATATTCCATTAGGTGGATATACAGGACTTAACTTGTCATTGTCCATGGGCATGAAGGTTGAATCCAGCTTTTTGTCTATTACAAGCCATGACATGTGTATACTTTTGAAAGGAAGGAAAGAAAAGAAGGCAGAAGGGAAGGAAAAGAGAAGAGAAGAAAGACAGGAAGGAAGAAAGGAGAAGAAAGAGAAAAAGGAAGGAAGGGAAAGAAAAAAAGAGAAAGAAAAGGGAGGAGGGAAGGAGGGAGAGCAATCCACCAATATGGTCCAGAATTTGACAAATATTTATTGGCGCATATTTTAAGTGCCAGGCCTGTTGTGAAACTCTAGGAAGCTCTTGCCCTTGGAGCCAGTCTAACCATGAATCTCAAAGTCCTGCCACTTTTTTCTCTCCATAGAAATTCCTTATGGCTTCTCCTGGCGAGGAGGGCGGAGTAGGGGAAAGTAGGGAAGAGGCTCTGCTTGGCTTTGAACTGCACTCAGGGCTGGGTTTTTTGTGGACACACTCAACCACAAGCTCCGTGGCGGACTCTCACAAATGTGCATTTGGGCAGCCTGAGGGTTATGAGTTTGTCATGATATATTTAGAATGAGCCCTTTAATGGTGCCCCGAGCCAGAGAGTAAATAGCTGCTTACACGGGCATTTAAAGCCAACATAGAAAGAGGCTGTAATTGCAGTGCTCAGGAAATGCCATACTTGAGAGCTTTTCTAAAATGACATGCTATTTGACCCAATATTTTCCAGAATGCAGAGGTTTCTTTGATCTTTGCAGCACGGCGCCCTTGCACAATGACTGGTTCACAGCAGCACTCCGGATGAACATGCCCCGCCGGGGGTAGAGCTGGTAACTGGGAGAACTTGGGCTGAGAGCTGGTGGACCGGACTTTGGGTTGAATTCTCCCAGAAGTAGATAAAGATTGTGTTCAGAAGATTGGAAACTGATTTCTGGAAGCCCCACTGGGGAGTGGGGAAGGGAGACAAAGACTGCTCAGAGTACTGATGGGCAGTTAGCACCATGGACAAGCAGGACTCAGGACCACGGGGGCCCTGGGAGAAATGCTTCACAGCAGCCCACCTGAGAGGCAAGGAAGCTGGGGTATCTGTTCTGCCAGCATCCATTCCTCATTGGCCAGAGGCGCTTTGGGAAGGAGTGGGGGACGGAGTCTCCAGTCAGCCCTGCTTAAAGCTGGGGAGAGAAGCTGTTGGGTTGGCCTCCACAGGATTTTTATGGACAAATCTCCCAATTGATAAGTGTTGGCAAACGATCCCCAGTTTTCTTTTCCTTTTTCTTTTTTTTCTTGAGACTAGGTCTCACTCTCTCACCCAGCCTGGAGTGCAGTGGTGTGATCATGGCTCACTGTAGCCTCAACCTCCTGGGCCCAAGCGATCCTCCTACCTCAGCCTTCTGAGTAGCTGGGACCACAGGCATACACCACCATGCCCAGCTAATTTTTAAATTTTTTGTTGAGATGGGGTCTCTGTGTGTTTCCCAGGCTGGTCTCTAACTGATAGACTCAATCAAGCGATCCTCCTGCCTTGGTCAAGGGGAGCAGATCGCTTGAGGCCAGGAGTTTGAGCCTGGCTAACATGGTAAAGTCCCTTATCTACTAAAGATACAAAAAAATTAACCAGGTATGGTGGCATGTGCCTGTAAGCCCAGCTACTTGGGAGGCTGAGGCACAAGAGTTGCTTGAAACCAGGAGGCAGAGGTTGCAGTGAGCTGAAATCACGCCGCTGCATTCCAGCCTGGGCGATAGAGTGAGACTCTGTCTCAAAAATATAAATAAAAATGAAAATTCCATGAAGTTAGAGAAGGCTGACAATTTACTCCTCCTCAGTTGCTTATACCTCAGTTTACTTTTTTCTTATACTGAAAAGTTGCAAAATACCTCAGTTTGTATGAATTTTCCAGATTAAAATATTATTATTGCTTTTTACTGAAATCTTTACAGATGAAATGATGTTTGAGATTTGTTTCAAGGTAATACAGGAGGTGCAAATTAAGTCAAATATAGATACAGCAAGATTGGTCAGGAATTGATAAGAATTAAATTAGGTCACAGTAGTTGTATACTATTTCTTTTTTTTTGAGACAGAGTCTCACTCTGTCGCCCAGGCTCGAGTGTAGTGGCACAATCTTGGCTCACTGCAACCTCCACCTCCTGGGTTCAAGCAATTCTCATGCCCCAGCCTCCCAAGTAGCTAAGATTACAAGTGTGAGCCACCACACCCAGATAATTTTTGTATTTTTAGTAGAGACGGGGTTTTACCATGTTGGCCAGGCTGGTCTCGAACTCCTGACCTCAAGTTATCTACGCACCTCAGCCTCCCAAAATGCTGGGGTTACAGGTGTGAGTCACCACGCCCAGCCTGGTCGTATACTATTTTTATAAATGCGTAACATTTTCTGTAATGAAATTCTGGGGGAAAGCTTTGAAAGTTGTTTTTGTCAACGAGCGGGTTGAATGTGCACAACAGAACAGGAACAGAATTGAGTGGCGTGCTGAAGGCAGACAATACCTGAGAGTAAATTTTACAATGTCGTGTGACATCTTTTCCTGCACATTTCACTCTAGAGCCTAACGTAGCATTAATCTTGAATTTGGAAGTGGCTCTAAGTTCTAGAAGAGAGTTTAGGTTTCTGTTTTGGATTGTCAGCAAGTGTTCCTGAGTGACATTGTTGGTAAAACAACCTCAAAGAAAATTCTGATGTGGTTCCAGAGTCACATGGGAAAGACAGTGTACTGGAAGGCTGTGTCACACTGGAGCCAGCTCATGTCAGGTCTCAAGAGCCGATTGTGCTCATCTTTTCTCAACTCTGCTTTTAGCGACATCAGGTTGATAGCTTGAAACTGACCATGGTAGGAGCATGTACATCATGGAAACTGGCAGATGCTATAAATAGAACTTTTTTTTTTTTGAGAGCTGGTTGTGGCACATGTATCACCACACCACACCCTGACTGTACGGTTTTCTCTGGGACTGTGAGGGTACAGAGACAGCTGGCATCTTAAACCTGTGCAAACACACTCTGGAAACAGATGCTGTCAACACTTATCAGAGCTTAGGCAAAGGTAAGATTGACAGGGAAAGGGATTTAGTGGCAGATGGCTTTCCATTAGAAAACTGATGGTGATCAAATGTGCTCAGCACAGGGTATGGACCACGGTGGGTACCTTGTCCTTGTCAATAAGCTTTTCTTGAGCACTGCTGGGGCACCAGGGCAGGTTCTCAGGGGAGGTGATGCATTTGAAAAGGATGGCAATTAGCTCCATCTGGAGTGCTGTGTTGAGAAGGATTCTGAGGCTGGTCTGGACTCAGCAGGAAAGAGAACAGCCATCTCCTGGTCATGTCTGCCATGTGAATGGCGGGCATTAGTTGCCCTCGACCCAATACCGTGTGCCAGGCCCCAGGCTAGGCCCTGGAAAATGCATCCCTCTGGCTCTCAAGTAGCTTAAAATATTGTGACCATAAATATTTGTTCCTTTTTTCATCTATTCATTTATTGATCCATCCATTCTTCTTAAGCTGCCTTGAGTGATTTATCAGCAACTTTCCTGAAAGGAAAGCATAAGGCCACCTGATATTATTTTATGTTTTCTAGCCACCTCATTTCACATCATATTTTTATTTATTTATGTTTAATGTTAAAATCTGCTGTTTTGGGCTGTCCATTTACCCCTTCTCCTTTGTCTGGAAACAGCACCCAGTTTCCTTTTGGGGAACACTTTCTTCTCTCTTAGTGCATCTTCTGACTCCCGGGTGGCACCCCAGCACATCAGTGCCCTTGGCCACAGTGATTGGCTCTGGCTGAACACACACCCCAGGTTAGACTAAGGGAAGCCACCCCTGGGAATTGCTTGGGAAAGAAGCCCTTCTCTTCTCACCTAGATTAAGAAGCTGGAAAGACATGTTTGTACTGTTACTGGCCATGTCTTTTATCACATGGAGAAAAGTAGCTTGAAAGTGTAGCCAAAAGAGAGAAAAGAAGAGGTGAAAATGAAGAGAGTAGGAGCTCTCTGATATTTTTGAGGACCTGGAGGCTGCTGTTCCTGAAGCCAGCACCCCTGGATTTCCTGGGTATATAAACCAACACATTTATTGTGTTGCTGTTTACATCAGTTAGAATTGGATTTCTGGCCATATCATAGAAAGCCCTAGAAATACCCTGCACTGACACCTCCAGAGGACCCAAAGGATGAGAAAGAACAAAGCCATGTAGAAAGACATCGCTACTACATAGTGAGCAGTAAAGATAGTTCATTTCCAGATTGGTCCCAGTGTTAGGAGGATTTTGACGGGTCCCTAGAGGGAGCCCCCATGTTGTTGGACTCCCAGAATCTGTGCATTAAGGGTGGAAGAGGACTACCTGCCCCATGCTACACCTGGCTGGGTGCCAGAAAAGAGCCCAGGAGATGGCCTCCCTTCCCCATGTGCAGCATGTGCCCTTGGTACAGAGTGTGAACAGCCCTTAAGGAAACTATAGGTGTTTGCTACCAGGGTCCCAACCCCAAAGAGCCCAGCGGCAGCCAAGGAGATGGGGCATTTTGGGAACTGACCAGGGGCTATCAATAAATGTGTAAAGCCAGGTATGGTGGCTCATGCCTGTAAACTCAGCACTTAAGGGGGGCCAAGGCAGGTGGATCTCTTGAAGTCAGAAGTTCGAGACCAGCCTGGCCAACATGGTGAAACCCTGTCTCTACTAAAAATACAAAAATTAGCCAGGCGTAATGGCAGGTGCCTGTAATCCCAGCTACTCAGGAGGCTGGGGCAGGAGAATTGCTTGAACCCAGGAGGTCAAGGCTGCAGTGAGCCGAGATTGCGTCACTGCACTCCATCCTGGGTGACAGAGCGAGACCTTGTCTCAAAAGAAAAAAATGCGTAAAAACAAATGGACTTTCAAGTGACTTCCAGGCTTGGGAGGAAAGAGAGGTTTGCTTGTCTCCAGTAGGTCTTTTTTTTCTCCCTGAAGCTTCCTAAACCAGCTCTGTGAGCCCTGGAAGCTGCCATCCCATAGTTAAATGAGTTTTAGAGAGGAGACAGGGTCCTGAACCCAAGAGAGGGCTATGGGGAGGAATACTGGGCTACGTTAGAATCCCTGTGTTCAAGGACTGGTTTTGTGCTCTGCCTTGTGGACAGGTCAGCGTATCCCTGTGTCCTTCCCATTGAAGGGTGGGTGACATCTTTTCTTCCTTCCATTGCTACCAACCACAGCTATGTCTCTGTCATGGCTTACCCAGACCCTTTCATCACCTCCTAGCTGTTCTCCTCACCTCCACTCTGGCCCCCGTTATAGCATTTCTCTATAAAGCACCAAGCTGATCCACCCTAAATATAAATCAGGTCATACCAGGCTCCCACTGGGAACTCTCCAACAAATTCTCAAACTACCCTGGAATACTCTTTGGCAGAATCTACTAAGGTCACCATACATCTTCTCTGTCACCTAGCAGTTCTACTCCTGGCTATATACCCAGCAGAGATGGCACCGTGACCACCAACAGATTTATCCAAGAATATTCATAGCTGTGTATTTCATTATGGCCCCCAACTGGGAGCAACCCTATCAACAGGAGATTGGATAAATACACACAACAGGATATATATATAGCCATTAAAAGGTATGACCTGCTGCTTCATATGGTAAAATGGGTGAATCTTACAGATATAATGTTGAGAGGAAGAAGCCAGATGTAAGAGAGCGCATAGCCACATGTTTCCATTTATACAAAGGACAAAAACAGGCAGAGCAAACCTTTGGTGACAGATATTGGAATAGTGGTTATTATACCAGAGGGTGTTTTTGACTAAAAGAGGGCATAGGGAACCTTTGAGGGGACTGAAGATGTTCTATGTCTTGCTCTGGTGGTTCTTTCATGGGTGTACACATGTGCAAAATGTGTTGATCTGTACACTTAAGATTGGTGCATTTTATTGTGTGCTAATTATACCTCAATATGGAAGAAACCAAAACTCATCCAGTAGGTCCCCACTTCTCTGAAAATAAAAGCTTCAAGAACTGCATAATCTTCCTCGCTTCCCCCACTCTGCCCCTGCACACTGGCCTCTTTATGTAAACTCCATCCTGCCTCAGGCTCTTCACACCTGCCACTCCATCCTCTTGCAATCTTCTTCCTCTGGGTCTTTGCAGAGCTGGCACCTATGTGCATTTCTTCCCCCCCAGGTAGTCCCTACCCCAGTTAACATAATCACTTCTGCCATGAAAGCCATGAGACCTACTCCCGCCCTCCTTACAGCTATTCCATTCCCCACCAGGGAAGGAACAAATGGGGCTGATGGGAGATTTTCACCCAGAGCCCATGCTCCATCTGGTCACAGCCTGGAAATCTGGGACCCTAACTCTACTCAGACCACCCAGCCCTGCCTCCAGGGCTGCACAGGGCTCTTTCCTGTGGGTCTGTTCTCCCGTGGGCAGGTTGCAACACAGGCGTGTGTACCCGTGAAGGGAGCGTGGTAGGAGGTGGCTGTGTACTTGGGTTGTGTTAAAGCCCCTTCAGACACAGTTTGAAGCATAGAAGGGGTACGGGCTTTAGGCCAGCAGCCTCCATTGGAACTCCTGTCTGTCATGCACAGATATTAGGGGTGTATCTATTACTATCCTGTTAAATTGTCACAACTTGTCATTGTCTTATTTGTTCACTTGCTTTTTATGTCAGCGCTGTGAGGAGAGGGGTGGATTGCCAGCATCTGGTACAGTGCCTGGGACCTACTGGCATCTCAGGAGGCTTTGAGGACCATGGTTTGGAGAAACAGGGATGAGCTGAGCCAGTTGGAGGAGTGCCATCGGCCTCAGAGCGTGGCAGCCTTGGTGGACTGGTAACACCTGGCTTGTCTCACCTCCTCCTCAGGGGCCTATGTCCCATTCCCTGGAGAGGCAGGGCTCGCCCACCGAGTCTTTGCTGGGTCTGGCCTGGAGTCCGATGCAGCATGTGCCTGAGCTAGACTGTGGCTGGGGAAGTGTTTGAGTCCTGGAGACAAGAACAGTGCCCCATCGGATGTGGCTCAGCTACTCCGGCATTGGACAGGTCAGGGAGGTGGGCATTCTCTGAGGGCTGCCCCTGCCCTGGGGGGAGTTCAGGAGGCTCGGGGATTGCTGTAGGGCCTGATGCACCTGCACGCTTCCCACACCTCCTCACCCCTCATGAAGTCCAAGAGGCCAAGCTATAGCTGCGATGGTTTGGATCGGTTTTGTTTGGCCCCACCAAGTCTTCTGTTGAAATGTGATACCCAGTGTTGGAGCTGGGGCCTGGTGGAAGATGATTGGGTCATGGGGGCGGATCCCTCATGAATGGCTTGGTGAGAGTGAATGAGTTCTCACTGTTACCTCCCAAGGGAGCTGGTTGTTGAAAAGAACCTGGCACCTCCTTGTCCCCTCCTTCGCACCCTCTCGCCATGTGATCTGCACATGCCAGCTCCCTGTCACTTTCCACCACAATTAGAAGCAGCCTGAAGTCTTTGCCAGAGCAGATGCCAGTGCCACACGTCTTGTGCAGCCTACAGATCTGTGAGCCAAATAAACCTCTTTCCTTGATGAATTACCCAGCTTCAGGTATTCCTTTACAGCAACACGAATCAACTGAGACAGTAGGTGAGGGGGTTGCTTTTTGTTTTTATCTTATTTAAACGTAACAGATATGTAGAAACATATACCTGCCATAGTATACAGCTTAACAGATTCTCACCAACTGAACACCCATAGGTAACCAGGACCCAGGTCAAGAACCACTGTGATCCCAGCCCCCAGGAGCCCCTCACACCTCCTCTGGTCCATGCCCTGCTGAGGTAGTGTCACTATTGGACAGCAGAGATTCACTTTGCCTTTTGCACTTTTTTTTTTTTTTTGAGACTGAGTTTCACTCTGTTGCCCAGGCTGGAGTGCAATGGCACAATCTTGGCTCACCGCAACCTCCACCTCCCAGGTTCAAGCGATTCTCCTGCCTCAGCCTCCCAAGTAGCTGGGATTATAGGCATGTGTCACCGCACCCAGCTAATTTTGTATTTTTTTTTAGTAGAGACTGGGTTTCTCCGTGTTGGTCAGGCTGGTCTTGAACTCCTGACCTCTGGTGATCTGCCTGCTTTGGCCTTCCAAAGTGCCAGGATTACAGGTGTGAGCCACCGTGCCCAGCCAGCCTTTTGCCCTTTGTAAACGTGGCAGCACCCAGCAAGTGGTCTCCGTGTTTGGCTTTCTTTGTTCAACATGATGTCTTTGCATAGAGTTATAGGTTGTTTATTTTCACTACTGGAGAGTATTCCATCAAATGGGATTGATTGATTTATATATTTATTATGGTTATTATTTATTCAATGTATTTGTCCATTTTACCACTGGTGGACATTTGAGTGGTTTATGATTTGAGGCGATTGTGACTAATGCCACTGTGAGCCTTCCCAATTATGTCTTTTGGTGACCAAAGAAATGCTTTCCTCTTAAGTATGTCCAGGAGGGAATTGCAGGGGCATGGGTGAGTGTATGTGGTAGGTCAACTTCCATTAACTCATAGAACACGGTTTGTTTTCTTTGGGGGAAAGGGCAGCCTGTGGTTTTCTGAGGCTTTTGGTCCTTCTCATTTGGGACATAAGGTGTATGGTTTGGTTGGAAAACGTTCTTATTTTCATATGAAAGAAAGTTGCCACTTCTTCTTCTCCCTGTGACCTTTACAGATAGGACTGCCAGAGCCTTAGGACAGCCAGAGCCTAGATCCTGCGGGACCACATTCTTCCTCCCAGTGCTGGAGGGAAGGGAAGGAAATGGAGTCATGGTGGCAGGAGGAGACAGAAGCCCGAGGTCCAGTGCCCTGTTGTCTGCACCACCCACATCTAGCAAGAGAGATAGACAGAGAGAGTCAGAGACGGAGAGACCGAGAAAGAGCAAGAGTGAGAAAGACCACAACAGATGAAAGACGGAGAAGGCAGAGAAAGACAATGGCTGATAGAAATATAGAATGAGAGAGTGGGAAGAGGGAGAGAAGGAGGGAGAGAGAAAGCAAAAGAGGGAGAGAGGAGAGTAAAGACTGGGAGAGAGATTAAGAGAGAAGGAGACACATTGAGAGAGATGAAGACAGAAAGGGAAAGAGAGAGAGAACCACAAAGACAAATTCAGCTGCAAAGCATAAAGGAATGAAACCTGGGGCCTGTGAATTGAAACCAAATAGCTCTGGGGAAAAATCTATATCTTTGCACAGGTGACAGTTTTCTACCAAATAACTGTGAGGTTTGGCTTCAATTTGAAAGGCTCACAGCTCAACTGAACGTAACTCCAAGGAAATGAAATAAGCAAGGCCTCCGGCTACTTCAAAGGCAGCAGGAGCCTTGGAAGGAGGAGGGATGCCTCCTAGGAGCCAACCAGGACCTTTCCACTATTGTCCTCAGACCACCAAGGCCTCCTGGTCCTGTGGGCCAAGCGTAGTGAAGGGACTGGGGGAAAGGAGGCTACAGGAGAGTAATGCTTCTCTGGGACAAGCCACAGGCCCACGGTGGGTTTTGCAGTAGCCTCTGCCCCAGCCCCCACCCCCAACCAGGCACCCGCCCTGCACCTGTGGCGGCCTGTGCCCTCCTCCTGCTTGTACAGCAGCAGCCTCTTCCTACCGCACCAGCCTCACTCAGACAGAGCTGGGCACATTCCCAAATGCCAGGCATTCAGAGTAGGAAACCATGACGGGAAGGTGAGGCCAGGGCTGGGTAAGGCAAGAGGCCTTGGTGCAGCATTGAAGGTGGCACCAAGAAATTCAGTAATCAAGATAAATAACATTTTTTAGTAATCTTTTAAAAAGTCAAAATGAATCAAAAAATAAATCCATAATGAGCAAAATGTCAAAATTCTAAATAAAGACAGGACTGGATCTTGCAACTAGCCTGACCCTACCTCACTCAACTCACCCTTATCCTCGCCCTGGTTCCAGTAAATCTTAATTTACAAAATAAGCAGCTGGACTGCAGGCCGGAGCTTGCCAATTTTGTTTTTAAAAGTTACCGGGTTAGGCCAATCATTTTCTTTCTCGAATCCACTGGCCTGCTGAGTCTCTGGGTATAACAAAAGGAAAACACTCCAGGTGTCTTGGACATTGAGACTAGCAGGCAGGGACGGAGAGCACTGAGGCACTCATCCATGGATAGCTGACCATGTGGGCAGGAGGCAGGGTGGCAGGTCGGCCAACAGTCCACCAAAACATACATTCCTCTTTCCATGGTATAACACCATGGCTAGGAAGCAGTTGTGTACCAGGACTACATTTCCCATCACCCCTTGTACCTGGCAGGGCCATGTGACCAGCTCCCACCAATGGAATGTGAATGGGCGTGAGGTGATTAAGAAAGGGATATGTCTTCTCCACTCTTTCCCCCGTTCCTGAATAAATGCAGAGGATTCCAAGGTGGGGAAATGTGGAGCCACAAGGTCAGACGAGAATTTCCATTCCTGAATTAACATTTGGAAATAAGCCTGTCAACTTCAAACACACGTTAGACTTTTAAGTGAGTCAGGAAAATACTTGTATTGCGTTAACCCACTGCAAGGAAGGGGCTTATATGTTACAGCAGATGGTTTTATCCTGACTCACAGAGGACGTCATCAAGAGCTAGACCCCATGAAGGAGGTCACAGAGGAGGCTGACCTGAATGGCCTGTCGAAGCTTGGGTAAGATTTGGGCTGGAGACAAGCAGACCTTCCAGATTGGGAGAGTGAGCTCCATGTGCCTTCCAAAGGTTTCCCTGGAACCTTCAATGTTTGCAGTAAACTTGGAGCAAACAGCTGCAGTTGAGTACACAACGCCTGCCCACTTTGAGGACCTCTTGCTCTCCCACCCCTACAATTTGATAAACTGCCCATCATGGTGCCCCACCCCTTCACCACTACTGAGCCTGTCCTTGCTCTCCCCTGGACTTTAAATACTGGAACAGGGTCAGGCCCTCTGTTTCTGGGAGGCTTCAGGGCCGGTGGCACCATGTTCCTTGCACTGTGGAAGTGGCAGTCTGCAGCCACAGAGCACGAAAGCTAATGAGCAGAGGACAGACGTGAGAAGCAGAGAGAGTAGTGGCTGAGTTGGATTGCAGATTCCAGCTGCCCGAGACCCAGGCTTGCTCCCGTCCTTCCCACACTGACTTAATATATCTCAGAAATGACTCTTTCTGACAAATTCTCTCTCTGGACCAGGCAAGCTCCAACTGGATTTCTGTGGTATGCACACCAAGAATTCCAACTCTATCCACCAAACCCAAATATTTATGGTGTATCTACTGTGTGCAATACAATGGGTGAACTTTGAGAGGGGCTGTGCGAAAGGATGCCCAAGGAAGATATTGAAGGGATGGGAACTGACAACTGGGCTAGGAGCCTCTGTTTACCATCAGAAAATGGAGAATGACAGAGAGAGAGAGAGAGAGAGAATAAATCTTATTCACAGGCCTCTGCTTAAGGACACCAGAAAGTCTTCCTGCTCCTTCTTCTCTCTCTCACCATCCTCACTACCCTAAGGGTGATTTAGACTCACAATCATCTCCTGAACCCTAGGGCAAAATGTCCTGATTGTGACAGCCTCACTGGAAGAAGACAGAGAGACTAGAAATGTGAAGGCTTGTAGGATACTTATCTATTAGAATTGTGTATGTTGTTTTCCTTTACGAAAATAAAGCTCAGAAATAAACAGACCTTTAACCAAAGAGGATATACAGATGGCAAATGAGCACATGAAAAAAATGCTCAATATATTTAGCTATTAGACAAATGCAAATTAAAGTCATGAGAAGATACCATTACACACCTATCAGAAAGGCTAAAACAGAAATCAGTGACAAACACCAGATGCTGGTGAAGATGGAAGAAACTGGATCACTCATTCACGATTAGTGGTCTTTGCAATGGTACAGCCACTCTGGAAAATGATTTGGCAGTTTCTTTACAACACCAAACATGCAACTACCATGACTCAGCAATTGCGCTCCTAGGTATTTATTCCAGAGCAATGAAAACTTATGCTCACACAAAAACCTGGACACGAATGTTCATAGTAGCTTTATTTATAGTAGCCAAAAGCTGAAATCAGCCCAGAGGGCCTTCATCCAGTGAATAAACTGTGGCACATCCATGCCATGAAATAAAGGAAAGAACCATTGTTACACACAACTTTAATGAATCTCCAGGAAATCATGATAAGAAAAAAGCAACAACAAAATTTCCCCAAAAGATTACATACTGTATGATTCCATTTATATAACATTTTTGAAATAATAAAATTTTAGAAATGGATAACAGATTAGTGGTTACAAGAAGTTAAAGGAAGTGTAATGTGCAAGGAAAGTGGGTGTGGCTGTATGAGGAAAGTGGGTGTGGCTGTATAAGGAAAGTGGGTGTGGCTGTATGAGGAAAGTGGGTGTGGCTATATGAGGAAAGTGGGTGTGGCTGTATGAGGGCAGCCCGAGGGGTCCCTGTGGAGATGAAAGTGTTCTGTATCTGAACTGTGTCAATGTCAATATCCTGTGGTGATGTTGTGCTGTAGTTTGGCAAGATGTTACCAAGGGGCAAGACTGAGTAAAGAGCACAGGGGCTATCTCTGCATTATTTCTTACAATTACACGTGATTATGTAATTAATTACCTCAAAACAAAAATAACAACTGCCCAAAGGCATTACAGAGTGAAGAAAAGCAGGCAGAAACAGGAGGAGGCTCTGCATTTGGAGGAAAGGAATTGCATAGAAAGAGGTTGCTGGTTTTAACTTTATGACTTTTAGCCTAAAAGCAGTTCTCTATTGGTTACAATTCCAATAGAAAACCTGCTGTCTGCCCAGCGCAGTGGCTCACTTCTGTAATCCCAGCATTTTGGAATGCTGAGGCTGGCAGATCGCTTGAGGTCAGGAGTTCAAGACCAGCCTGGCCAACATGGTGAAACCCCATCTCTACTAAAAATACAAAAATTGCCAGGTGTGGTGGCGGGTGCTGTAATCCCAGCTACTTGGGAGGCTGAGACAGGAGAATCGCTTGAACCCAGGAGGCGGAGGTTGCAGTGAGCCAAGACTGCACCATTGCACTCCGGCCTGAGCAACAAGAACAAAACTTCGTCTCGAAAAAAAAAAGAAAGAAAGAAAAGATCTGCCATCTTTTGATTTGCAGAGCCAAAAGTTAGAGTCTGGGTAACCACAGCTGTTAGAAAGTGACAGAGGAGCCCCAGAAAGGTGAGGACCACTGAGGGAAAGCCCTGAATTCTGTGTGTTTCCCCTGTCCAAATCTCTGGTTGATCCCTCAACTGTGTATGTTTGTGGAAGACTTCCAACAGCCCTTCCAAGGCTAAGAGAACTGAGCTGAGATTCAACTTGCTGCCCGAGAGGCAGCGTTGGCAGCTGGAGTGGAGAAAGCCAAGTTCACGGCTTCATAAAACAAGTAAGCAGACAAACAAGCATCAGTGCTCTTCAGAAATATAACAGTATCCGGAATACTGAAAAATAGCATCACAATGCTTAGAATACAATCCAAAATTATTAGACAGGAAAACCTAGGAGCTGTTCTTGATTCTTCTCCATCTCTTGCTTTCTACAGTCAATCCATTCATGAGAGCTGTTAGCTCCACCTCAACGCACAGCATCACTTCATCTTCTTCCTGTCTCTACTATGATATTCTTGTCCCAGCCACCACTGTCTGTGACCTGGATTGCTACACGAGGCTCCACACCAGCATTCCTGCTTCCACCCTGACTCATCCCCCACACATCAGCCAGGGCCATCTCTTTAAAAGTACAGGCCTCCTTGCCTGGCCCACAGGCCCTGCAGGGTATCCCACCTACCTCTCTGGCTTCATTTCATTCCACTCGGGTCCTTCCTCACCACTCTCCACTTTTCCCAACTGCTGTCTGCTCCTCCAGCATCCTTAGCACCTTTGTTCTTGCTGTTCTGTCTGATCCTCCTGCTCTCATTCAGGTTTCAGCCCAAATATCACGTCCTCAGATAGATCTTCCCTGATTCTAACATTCCCCAAGGTTGTTCAGCAGTCACTATCACGGTCCCTGGCTTTATTTTTCTAAATCATTGAGTCACTGCTTCAGTGCTTATTTTCATTATCTGTCTTCCCAGGGAGAGTGTTAGCCGCACACAGGGAGACTGTGCTACCTTGCTTATTGCTAATCTGCAGGGCCTGGAGTAGCGCCTAATGACGGTAGGTTCTTATTTCAGCCATCTTTATCCATAACTGCCTTTTCAAACTTAGAGGTCTAAAACAACGAGCATTTTATTAGGCCCACGGATTCGCACAGGGCCCAGGAGGAATAGCTGTTTCGTGATGTCTGAGACCTTATGAAAACCGGATTGGCTGGAGGCGACTTGAAGAACTGGGATGTGAGGGTCTACTTCCAAGAGGTCTACCTCCCTTTCATGGCTGGGCCCTGGGCTCAAATGGTTAAGACACTGGGCTCAGCTGGGAATGTGAACTGGAACCTGCAGGTGGCCCCAACCTGGCAACCTCAGGCAGGTGAGATGGCTTCCACAGTAGCATAACCTCTCAGGGAACTAGGTGAAAGCTGTGTAGCCCTGGGAACAAAGCGGAACTTCTGCCACCCTCTGTTGGCCTCAGTAGTTACTAAGGAATCTATACCTCAATTACTGATGGGAAGACTGTCACATACTTTGTAGCCACTGAAAAAAGTCTGCAGTAGATCTCAACAAAGATTTGTTGGATGAATGAATGAATCTGTATCAGGCTATCCCTAGATAACTGATTTCAAGTATCAGCCACTGAAGAACTGAGAACTATCCCAAAAGAACGGACTTAGATAAATTCACTTTCCCCTTATACGATTAGAGGCTCCCGCCTGTCGTCGGCTCTACTTCTTGTTTTTCCTGCATGCATGAACAAAACAGCAAATGACAGGAATCGTTGCATTACATTTTCTAATACCTTAGCTTCCTTCTCAAGCCGATGACAGCAGCTGTTAGGTCAGGCATGAGCAGCGCAGCAGGTGGCGGCCTCTCCCAGGCCGGATGTGGAGGTGTCCTGTTGGTTTCGTGACTCAGTCTATGAGGGAGGACGGCAGTCCTCCATGACTCTAGCAGGTGGATATTGATGATCGCTGTGCATGTGCCATTCTAGATTACTTACCTGAAGGGAGAAGCAGAAAGATATGGGTCCTCCCCACTCCTTTCACCTCTAATGAAAGTTTAAAATCATCTAAGGACTCAAAGGGATCAAGAGGGGACACTCACTTCCTGAGCAGGTGTAAGCACTTTTCAAGAGGGTAGGAAAAGGAGGAGAGAAAGTGTTCTCCCAAAACTTAGCCAAGCAGGGAAGTTGTTGATGCACAAACACACATGATCTTTTCCTTCCTTCCTTCCTTCCTTCTTCCTTCCTTCCTTCCTTCCTTCCTTCCTTTCTTTCTTTTTCCTTCTTTTTTCCTTTTTACCTGCTGGAATTAGAAAGCAGAAGCACGCATGTTCCTAAATACTCATTGCACATGTGGCATTGCACAGGTGAACTGAAGACTGAACAGCCTCTCACCTTGGAGCCTGCCTAGGTCCCTCCCTGGGTGAGGTGGCTTGTAGAATCATTTCTGCTCTCACCGTCTAAATCCCCCGCCCCACCTCCTGTTCACTCCTTAGCCCACCCCAGTCTGCCACTGTCCCCGCTGAAGTAACCCTTGCTAAGGTCACCAATGGCATCCTTGTTGCCAGATTTTGGGCACACTTTCAGCCATTTTCTTGCTTGACTTCGGAAGAATTTGACGCTTCCTTTTGGGAACTCTCCTCTTTCAGTAGCTCATGGAACTGCTCTCTTCTGGTCCCCCTTTGCTTCTCTGGCTGTTACTTTTTGATGTTCTTTGCGCATTCTTCTACATCCTTTCACCCTGAAACCTTGCAGCTCCCCAGGATTCTGTTTCAGCAACTTTCCGCTTCCCACTTTTTTTTAATGGAAACATCACCCATAGCCATGTCTTCTGCCTGTGTCCAAATGACTCCAAGTCTCTTCCTGCCTTCCAGACCCAAAGAACCATCTGCTTACAGAACGTTGACCCTTAGATGCCACAGAGACACCTCCAGCTTGATGTGTCCAAAATAGAACGTATTAGTGTCCCCTGCACCTGAATCTCTCTCCTTGATTTCATGCCCCAACACTGACTTAGCTGAGACCCCACCATTTCTAACCTTGATTCGTGCAATTGCCACCCCCCTACTTCTGCCTCCCGCCCTCTGCCTTCCCGCTGCTGTGGTCATAGTGACACTACCCTCCCTGCTTAAGTTCTCCAGGATCTCCACAGCATCATTGGAATAAACTGTAAAGATCTGAGGGTAACATGTGAGGTGTTGAATGATCTGGCCCCGTTCCACCTAAGCATAAGAAGGCTCTGACCCAGCCCAGGTTCCTCCATTGACTGACTGTGTGACCATGAGCAAATAACCTCTCTATGCCTCAGTTTCTCCATATGTAAAGTGAACAATCATAATTCCAACTTCTGTTAGGAAGATGCAGTGACAAATGCACATACGTGCTTAATACCATGCCTGGCATCTAGTGGACTGTGACTCATGTGTCTCACCTCTCTGGACAATCCGTGGTCTCTCTCCCCATCCCCCAGAGCTCCAAGCCCCTTTTTTGGTTCTCCTCTCTGCCTGACGTTCCCTTCCTGCTCTTTCCCATCTTCTTTCCCTAGCTGTCTCCTTCTCAAGACCCCACTCAAAGATCACACCTTTCACGAAGCTTCCCCTACTTTCTGGCTGGGCAAAGCTGGGTTGGAGTCACCATGACCCCTCTAGACATCTCTACTGAGCTCACCAGGGGCAGCAAATTTATTATCTGTATGGCAGATTATAGCTGTTGATGTGCTTTGTTGGTCCTGTATGGTCGTTAACATTTTTTGAATTTATTATGACATTAAAATGTTGGGAGGTATCACATGAAAATATGGATGCAACTCGAAAAACTGAAGGAAATGGCAACCTGGTCACCACCAGCCAGGAGCTCGGTGGCAACTGCCACATTTCAGGGAGCACGGAAGTGCCTCACGGTCTCCCCAACTCCCTATTGTATGACACCAAGCTGCTTCACACTGCCTTAATGTGAATTCCTCCCAAACCAGACCCTGAGATGAGAACTTGGGTGCAAGTAGTTTGGGAGGTGAATCCAGGAAGTACATGGGAGGGGTTGGAGAAGTGAGACAGGGAGGAGAGAAAGCCCGTAAACGGGGTGCTAATGGAGTAGTTATCCCATAGCCAAGTGGGGTTCAATGTACTGGACACCTCTGAGAAACATCATAGAACATGCCTCAGAATGGTCCCACCAGAGGTGGCGCGGCTGGGGTGTTTATCACCAGCTGCCATCTCTTGTTGGCTGCAGGCCACCCCTGGGGTGATCCATCCCTGATACTCTCAGCTTGCCATTTGTGCAAGCACAGCAAGCCCTTAGAGAAGCGGAGAGCGCAGTGCTTCTGAGGGTGTCCACTGCATTGCTGGCGAGCCCCGAGGTGGGCGAGGGGACACGGCACCTGCCTGACCCCTGCAGACACTCAGTTTGCAACCTCTGAACCCAACAGCATCGTAGTTGTCTGGTTATTTTTCTTTCCTAACCCTAAACTGTGAGCGTCTTCAGGACAGGGATTGTGAACTTTTTGTCTTTAACTCTGGTACCTAGCACTGTGCCTGGCACACATAATGACTCAAGTCTCATTAAATGTCTCAATTTTTTTAAAAAGTGTGTGTGCCCCAGTTTGCTTATATCAACACAGAGGCAGTTACAGCTCTGCGACAGACCTAGACGCACTCTGCAGGAGTGGAGCAGCTCCTTGCAATTTGCTGCCCAAATATGTGAGCAGGGACAGCTCATCTTCCTGGTACTGCTATAGCTGAGGTAGGAAAAGCCATGCACCCACGTGGTGGCCTGCGAGCCATGGATTCAACCACAAGTTGCTGGAACCAGAGAAAAAAGGAGGAGGCCCATAGAATCAGCCTCTGCTGCTACTGGAAGCATGTTAGAATTCACTGAGCAAACACCTGTGGGTTTCCTGCAGAACGCTGGCCACACTTAAAGGTGCTGGGGATATACCGTCTTACATTCTGGAGATGGGGAGACAGACATTTTAGAAGAAAATCCAGATCTGTTTAGAGGGTGATAAGCATGATGAAGAAAATAAAGAGGGTGATATGACAGAGTAGCCAGAGGACGAGATGACCGGAACCTGAGTGATCAGGAAAGGCCTTTTTGAAGAGGCGACATTTGAACTTTATGCAGATACCAGTGGAAAAAGCATTGCAGGTGGAGAGAACAGAATGTGCAAAGACCCAGAGGCAGGAACTAACCGGTCTACCTCAAGGATCAGAAAGAAGTCTTGATGAAGACCAGGGGAGAGATGTAGAAGACAAAGTCTGAGAAAGAGACAGGCACAGGTCACACGAGACCTGGGGAAGCCCCAGAGAGGTTGGATTTTACTCTAAGTACAGTGAAAGGGTATTGCAGTTTTTTTTGTTGTTGCTTGTTTGTTTTTGTTTTGTTTTTGAGATGGTGTCTAGCTCTGTCGCCAGGCTGGAGTGCAGTGGCATGATCTCGGCTCACTGCAACCTCCGCCTCTCGGGGTCAAGTGATTCTCCTGCCTCAGCCTCCCGAGTAGAGTAGCTGGGACTACAGGCGAACACCACCACACCCATCTAATTTTTGTATTTTTAGTAGAGATGAGTTTTCACCATGTTGGCCAGGATGGTTTCCATCTCTTGACCTCGTGATCCGCCCGCCTCGGCCTCCTAAAGTCCTGGGATTACAGGCGTGAGCCACTGCACCCAGCCAGGGCATTGCAGTTTTAAAGATGTGACTGCATCATCTAATTTGGTTTTTAAAGAATCCTGGCTGCTGGGCAGTGGACCAAAGGCCTGGGGTAGGGAGGGGTCTAGAAGGGAAGGTGTGGCAACCAGGCTGGTGGAGAAGCAGTTGTCATCTTCCAGCTAGGAGAAGTAGGGTGTGGCACAAGCTAAGGAAGTGGGAAGATGGTCGGTGCCTTCTGAAGTTGGAGTGGATAGGACTAACATTGAACAGGACATGGGTGGGAGAGGAGGGGAGACTACACCTTTAGGGTTGACAAACATGATCACTTCTGGGCTGAGCCATTGGCAATTCCCCAAAAAGGGATCAGCTGTCACCCCTTCATTCTCCATGGCCTGCCTGGGATGTTAGGACAGTGCCTTGAGACCCTCCTGAGGGACGCAGCTCCCTCACCATCAGCAGACTTTCTGGAGCAGGGGCCGAGCTTCCCTCCACAGGCGCCGCAGATTCTTGAGGTTGAGGGAGAGCTAGGGAGTGAGAAGCTATTTCTAGGGATTCTGAGTGCCTGCAGGAGCACAGTACGCCATGGTCCCTCCCCAGCCCCCAGGCCCCGGAGAAGCACTTGCATTCTGTGCCCTAAGTGTCTGCAAATCCTGGAAAATGGAACTTCAACATACCTCAGAATCGTCCTTTCCTTGTAAGTCTCTGAAAGTCCCCTGGATGGTTAGAATTTTTGAAGCAAACCTAGATGGTATAGTACTGATACATTAGTGGTGATTTCATACCTTTTGCTCCCAGGTGAGTGGACCCCTTGGGCACTTACTGCCATAGTGCTGCCCCGATTCCAGGTACTGGGGCCATCTTCAGAGCCCCATTACAAACCCGATATCCTAAGCAAGTACCCCCATTTTTCTGAGGTTGCTTAAGTTTTTTTTTTTTCTGTGTCTTCTTTTCTCATTCCCCAGGTTCCCCATTTCCTACTTAGCCCTTTAGAAATGCAAATATATCCTTTTTCCTCCCCTTCACCAGACTCCCTACAGGGCAAATTCATCTACAAGCTCCCAGACAGAACTCTTGAGAGTTGACAGTCAATTTACAAACCAAAGCATGCCCTTTAGGGAACTCTCACCCTCCAGGAGGTTGCCTCAAAAGAGAACAGCCTGACCAGTAGGGCACCAGCAGTCACCAGCTCAACCACCTGGTACTACCACCAGTTCAACCACCTAGACACCAAGCTAACACTCGGACCCCTCACCTTGCCTGCTTCCTCCTCTACCTTAAAAAAATTGTTTTAAATTATTATTTTTTGGAGACGGGTCTCAGTCTGTCACCCAGGCTGGAGCGCCATGGTGCGATCTCCGCTTACTGCAACCTCCACCTCCTAGGCTCAAGCAGTCTTCCAACCTCAGCCTTGCAAGTAGCTGAGACTGCATATACGTGCCACCACACCCGGCTAATTTTTTTGTAGAGTTGGGGTTTTATTATGTTGCCCAGGCCGGTCTCAAACTCCTGAGCTCAAGCAATCCGCCTGCCTCATCCTAAAGTGCTAGGATTACAGGTGTGAGCCACCACACCCAACCCCTCCCCTGCCTCTTCAAAGTGCCCACTTTCTGCTCCAAAAGTGAAGTGATAAATTCAAAGGCAAGGTGGACACCTGTGCTAGCTTTGAAAATAAATCAATTTCTTTATAGCAGAACTCCCTTTTGTTCCCTGGACTCTGCAAGCAGCAAGCGACTTAACCCACCAGCCATATGGCTACAATGTGGGTGTCCCT
Source organism: Cacajao melanocephalus (assembly GCA_963573385.1). Lineage (NCBI taxonomy): Eukaryota > Metazoa > Chordata > Mammalia > Primates > Pitheciidae > Cacajao > Cacajao melanocephalus. Next base: position 59,520 of record CAUYLG010045058.1, on the reverse strand, counting down.
TTCCTTCCTTTACAGCCACACGTTAAGATTTTTACAATGAAGGCCATATTCCTAAATGCAAATCAAAACCAAAAAATGTAGGTGTGTTGGCACACAACTATAATCCCAGTTACTACGGGAGGCTGAGGCAGGAGGATCACTTGAGCCCAGGAGTTTAAACCTGCAGTGAGCCATGAATGCATCGTTGAACTCCAGCCTGGGTGACAGAGCAAGACTTTTCTCTAAAAAAATGTAACTTTAAAAACCCTGAAAAATTTGATGCTATTCCATCTTGCTAAGAATGGATATGGCTAAAAAGACTGATCCATCAAGTGTCGGTAAGAATTTGGGGCAAGCGGAGTTCTTGCACATGGCTGGCAGGAGTATAAACTGGTCCAACCATGTTGGGCATCTGTTTGGCGTGTTGAATAAAATTAACATACATATGCTTTGTTACCCAACAATTCCACTTTGAAGTATGCCCAAGAGAAACGAGAGCATACGTTTACCAAAAGACACCTATAAGAATATGCTGAGCAGCACTCTCTGTCATAGCCAATAAGTAGTCTACTCATACAATGGAATACTACACAGCCATGAGAAAGAATAAATTATGACTGCACACAATATCACGGATGAATCACACCAACATAACAGTGAAAGAAGCCAGACACAGAAGTGCACGTATTTTATGCACCCATTTATATAAAGTTCAAAAATAGACGAAACGATCTCTGCTGCGAGATGTCAGCTGTGGGAAGGTGGACATGTCTGAGATGGGGCCTGAGGGGACTGCCAGTAACGTCCTCTTCTTGACTTGGATGGTAGTGACGTGGCTGTGTTCACTTCTGAAAATTCATTGCACTGTTCACCGATAATTTGTGCACCTTGCTGTGGGTATGTTACACTTCAACAGAGTTTTGTAAGAGACTGCGTTCCATAACTTAGTCACTCAGATGGATCTTCAGAAGATAGAGATTCACCATGTTAAGAATAGTACAGAGAACAATTTGGGGCTCTAGTGGCCATTCCAAAGGAGGAATTCCAGAATGTTCTGAGCCAGGAGTGGGTAGCCTCAGCAGTGGCTGTGTCCCCCAGGGACTTGGGTGGACAATATCCTTATAGGGAATGGGAGGAAGGCTCTTTGGTTCTAAGGAGGGCCCTGGTTGCTTGTGGGTGACCCAGAGCAGCTCTGCATTTGCTTCTTTTGCTGAGGACCCAACCCTGAGGCCATTAATTATGGGGCATTGTTTGTCCGTTGACTTATTGACACTTTAAAAACAGGACTGTATTACGTTTGGGAATTTTGACCCTTTGCCTGCCCTGGAAACTCAGGGAGCCTGGCCGGCAGTGTCACACAATGGGGAGGTTCCTAAGAGCTCCCCTCGGCTTTGGTGGACTCGGCCAGCCAAGGGATTTCCCTGCTTTCCGTGGGTTCTTCCTCTCCCGCCCCGTTGCCTGGATCACATTGTGGCTGTTCAGGAAACTGCCTTCTTTCAGGAGTACCAAGGGGCAGCTGTCCTTGTTTGGGCATAGGAGCTTGACCCCGGGCAGGTCCTGGTGAGGTCACAGCACCTAAGTCTGCCCCATGGGACGGTCAGGGTCCAGAAGCTGGGTGGGCCGATGGGGATCCCTGGGGGGCTCCACTCTGTGTGAGCCTTGGGAAGCTTTGCATGCCTCCTGGAAACAAACCTTTGCTCTCCCCAGGCACACGCTGGTTTATCTGTCGGGGCCGACCTCCTCCAGGCTTCACCACAAGGCAGAACAAACAACCCTTGAGGCAGCTGTCTTTCTAGTTTGCTCCAGAGCAGAGTCGAGAAAGAACAGCTGACCAGGATTTGGTAGAAGACCAGAGCTCCCGCTGATGGCTCGGGGAGAGGGTCGGAAGGCCAGGCAGCAGAGGCCCCCAGCTCCCGGTGCTGGCCATTGGCTTCATCCAACCCTTACTTATTGCATGCCTACTCATACTAGGCACAGGGCCAGGCCCTAGTGATCAGTTTAAATGGGTTGAAATAATAAAATAAGTCAAATTTTAAATTATATTAGAAGATGACAAGGGCTGCTATGGAGAGAAATAAAAAATAAAGCCGGGAGAGGAGAAAGCGGTGGTGTTTTTAATGAGAAGGCCTCCTGAGAAAGTGTAAGCAGAGTCTTAAAGAGGTGAGTGGGCTGGGTGGAGGCTGGGGAAGGCTGTTCCAGGCACAGGAGCAGCTGTGCAGAGGCTGGAAGGCCCTGCTGCCAACGAGAAGGTCTGGTGTGTTTAAGGACCCACAAGGAGCCGGTATGGCTGGGGTGGAAAGGAGATAAGAGAAGGAATTGGCCCAGATTTTGCAGGGTCTTCTAGGCCATCTTAAGGAATTTGGTTTTGCTCTAAGATGGGGTAAGATGTCATCAGATTACCATGAGGCCAGTCAACAGGTTGGGGTAAACTTTCTGAAAAACCAGCTGTGGTAAGATAAGAGTTAAAAACCTTAAAAATGTCTCTGCTTTTTTATCCAGTGAAAGCCATTCTTAGGCATCTTCCTTAAAAGAATGGGAAATATTGCAAAGGTTTCTATTTAAGGATTCATTCATTTATTTTTTAAAAAACACATATAGCTGCTCATAAAAGCTTTGATTATAATGATGAAAAAGCTGAAAGCTTAAAAGTCAAAAACAGAAGGCACAAATCAACACATTATTGCACACAGATTTGATGGATTGTTATACATAGCTGTTAAAAACCATTTTTCAGGCTGGGTGCAGTGGTTCATGCCTGTAATCTCAGCACTTTGGGAGGCCAAGGAGGGTGGATCACCTTAGGTCAGGAGTTCGAGACCAGCCTGACCAACATGGTGAAACCCTGTATCTACTAAAAAATACAAAAATAAGCCAGGTGTGGTGGTGCGCACCTGTAGTCGCAGCTACTCTGGAGGCTGAGGCAGGAAACTTGAACCCGGGAGGTGGAAGTTGCAGTGAGCCAGAGATTGGGCCACTGCCCTCCAGCCTGGGTAACAGAACGAGACTCTGTCTCAAAAAAAAAACCAAACAAACGATTTTTCCAAAAATATTTAATGATGAGGAAAATATTTAAAACATACAAATGAGGCAAGATAACTTATGTTTGATATTATCATTTTTAAAATTTTTAATTTTCATTTGTTTATTTATTTATTTATGGGACATCTCTCTGTCCCCCAGGCTGGGGTGCAGTGGTACAATCTCGACTCACTGTATCCTCTGCCTCCTGGGTTCAAGTGATTCTCCTGCCTCAGCCTCCTAAGTAGCTAGGACTACAGGCAGACACCAGCATGCCTGGTTAATTTTTTTGCATTTTTACTAGAGACAGGGTTTCACCATGTTGGCCAGGCTGGTCTTGAACTCCTAGCCTCAAGTGATCCACCTGCCTTGGCCTCCCAAAGTATTGGGATTACAGGTGTGAGCTACCACACCTGGCCTTTCAATTTGTTTTTGAAAATAGACAGCATACATGTGACGTTGATTTGCCTTGAAAACATGATGCTAAGTGAAAGAAGCCAGTCACAAAAGACTCTGCAGTGTGTGATTCCATTTACATGAAAGGTCCAGAGCAGACAAATCCACAGAAACAGAAACAGGCCATTTGTAATTGCCAGGGGCTGGGGAGCGGAGCAACTGCTAGGGTTTTGGGGTGAGAAAATATTCTGAAATTAAATACTGATGAGAGTTGTACTAACTCTGTGAATATACTAAAAACCACCAAGTTGTACAGTTTAAAAGGAGAAATTTTATGGTACACACATTTTACTGAAATAAAGCTGTTATTTCTGTTATTTAAAAATCTATATGCAATTGAGAAAAGACTGAAAAGAAATCCAATAAAATATTAGATGGGTAGAGTTTTTTCCTAACTTATTCATTTTTTTCTATACATTCCTCTATATTTTCCAAAGCTTTCACAATGTAAATCCACTATTTTTTCATCATACCCACACATGTTGGTTAAGAAACTCGGTCATTGTTGTAAATCTATAAAAGACAAATAAAAGGGGCAATCATTGCCTATAACAGAGCCTTCTCGGGGACTTCCTGTGAATCTCACCCCTACTCCCAAGACAGATTGGCATGTTAGTGATTTGTGATGTTCACCCCAGTTTTCCATTCTCTCCTCTCCCAGCAGACAGCACTACCTGGTCCCCTTGGGATTGTGTAGGGCTATGGAACTGGTGCTGACCAGTCATTTGTTAGTGAAAATGACACGTCACTTCTGAGCCAGAGCATTTAAAGCATCCTGCATACATTCAAGATGAGGTTGCTGTGTCAGCTCAGGTCCTGGAGGCAGGACAACCCAGGGCTGTCCCAGCAGGCCCGAGATGGGCAAGGAATGGGCATGAGATAGAAAGTTTTGCTGTCCTAAGCCACTGAGCTCCTGGGGGTGATGGTTGTTATCACAGCACAGCATAGTCCGCACTGACTCATGCATGCAGGCAGTGAGGTCTGAGGAGCTGCCACCAACGTTAGTCATCTGCAGCTGCTGGCCAAAGTAAAATATATCAATAACTGCATGTTCCATTGCTGCACCGCAGCTCACTTCCTTCTTTTATTTTCTTTTTTTTTTTGAGACAGTCTTGCTCTGTCACCCAGGCTGGAGTGCAGTGGTGTGATCTTGGCTCACTGCAACCTCCGCCTCCTGGGTTCAAGCAATTCTCCTGCCTTGGCCTCCTGAATAGCTGGGATTACAGGCATGCGCCACCGCGCCCAGCTAATTTTTGTATTTTTAGTAGAGATGGGATTTCACCATGTTGGCCAGGCTGGTTTTGAACTCCTAACCTTGTGATCTGCCCACCTCAGCCTTCCAAAGTTCTGGAATTACAGGCGTGAGCCACCGCAGCCAGCCACCTCACCTCCTTTTCTATTTAAAATGCCTTCATGTCTACTTTTGAGCTTGCTTCAAAATAAAGCTAGGAAGTAAGAAAATCAGATTTTTTTTCTCATTTCACAGTCTAAGAAACAGCAGCTCAGACAAATTAAGTGTTTTGTTAGTGATCCCCCACCCAGTTAGTGGCATTATCTGGCCCTCTCTCTGCCCAGTGGCCTGGCTACAGTGGCTTCTCAATCTGGTCCAAGAAGAATCAATCACCAGGCCAAGCACTAAAGCATCATAATTTGTGCAATTGAAGATTATCCTTAAAGTAAACCAGAGACTTTACTATTGGGGTGGGGGGGGCACCAATGCACAGCTATGAAGAATCTGCTAGAAACAGGCACAAAGAAATGAGTCAGGAAAGACAACGACCCTGTATTTCTCCAGTGTTGACCTTGGCTTCGGGAAAGTAAGCAGAGAGTTAAAATTGGAATGTGTACGGAGATCCAAAAGTCGCCAAGACGGGGAATTTTTGGAGGAGTTCTCCTCTGCTTAGACAGAAAGCTCCTGATGTGGGACAGCGACACAGAGCGAGAAGGATGGGTGTGCACCCACAGAAGGCCGTCCCGGGGCCTTGTCCCCCTGCTTGCGACAGCTCTAATGCTTTGTGTTCCAAAATGGAAATGCCTCTCTTGCTTTTTTCTGATTTATAAAAGTAATACTTATTGCAAAAATTTAAATGCTGGACTACTGTGTAAAGTGGAGCGTGAAAGAGCCTTTTAATCATGTCCCTCAAGGATAACCACTGCTAAGAGTTCGGCATCTCTCTTTCCGCACTTTTTTCTATGCATGCATCATAGAATGGCTAGGATCTATGCTATGGATAATGGATATCTATCCATCTATCTATCTGTCATCCAATCCATCTATATCTAGCATTCATCAATCTATCTATCTATCTGTCTACTTGGCTAGTCTATATTGTTTATACTATATTGTTATAGTATATGTATATGTCTATATGGTTATACTTTCACTCTACAAAATGCATCCACCTTTTCCTTGTCCTGGACAACTAGCTCACACTTCATCTTTATCCCACATTTGCATTCATAGCCTGCCTGCCATCTTGCTTCCTGTTGCATTGGGGAAACAGAAGCCACCAGAAGAGAAATTCCTTAAACTCTCACTACCCCAACGCCTTCTTCTCTGCATCAGGGCTGCCTGTTCTGCCTTCCCTCCTATGGCCCACTGCGGGTGTTCTCCTAGCCAAGACTAGTCTTTCCTTTTGTGTCCTGGATCCCAAAACCTATTGTCTACTCAAGGACATGCTACAGCAGCTCTTCCCTCTCTCTCCCGCATCACCCAAGATTTCCCCTACCCCAGGATCTTTTGCTCAGCATGCAAAAACACTGTTCTTCATTAATTCCCAGTTCTCACCTCATCTGGCTTATCAGCAGCATTTTACACAGTTCCTCACTCTCTCCGCCTGGAAACACCTTCTTCGCATGGCATTTAGAAGCCCACACTCCTCCTCGGTCATCTCTCTGCCTTCTAAACATTGGCAAGTCCAAGGCTCAGGCCTTGACCTCTACTTTTTTCTTCCCACACTCATTCCAGGGGCACTACCTTCAAAACAGATGCAGAATCTGATTGCTTTCACTAGAGCATCACTTCCATCCTGGTCTAACCCACCGTCACCTCTCCCCTGGGTTCATGCCTTAGCCTCCTAACCGGTCTCTCTTCTCATGCTTGCTCCTCCAGAGTGTTCTAAACACCGTAGAGTTATCCTTCAAAAATGCATGTCTGATCTTGTGGCCCTCCAATGAATTTCGGTCTCAATTGGAATAAAAGCCAATGTCTTGTCAATAACCCTTAAGGCCCCATGCAATCTGATCCCACCCATTTTCTCTCCGACTGGCTCACTCCACTCCTTGGGCCCATCCTACCCCAGAGCCTTTGCGTGGGCTGTTTCCTCAGCCTGGAATGGTCTTCTCCCGGCTACTCGACCGCTCTCAGCCTCACCCTACCTGACTAATTAACCTTTACAGTGAGGCCTTCTGTGACTACCCTACTTAAAATCCCCACTCTCCTTAGCCTTCCTGACCTCCTTGCTTTGCTTTATTTTCCTCATAGCACCCGTCATGAAACTAACATAGTATCATTTTGAACCATATGAAATTGCCTATATTCGGCTACTTTCAACCAAAAAAGTAACAATTTCATGATTTATGTTAATATCTATTCTATTTAACCTTTCTTTTCTGCCTCATCCATAGAATGTCAGCTCCTAAGGAATGATGGTTTTGTCTGCCTCGTTCTCTGTTGCACCTAGAACTGTGCCAGGTACATAGCAGGTGCTCAGCAAACATGTGTGGAGTGATGTTTAGTAAACTGCTTCCCCATTAATGCATCATGGTCCTCTTTCCACGAGTACTCCAACGAGTCTTTCTCATCCCTTGCGATGCTTGCCTGTCCTTGGTCAGTGCTGTCTTCGAGATCCCGAGAGCATCTCAAAAATCACCAGATCCGCTCCCCCAGAGGGGGCTCTGCAGACAGCAGGCACAGGTTTAATGCTAGGCAGTCCTAGAGTGAAATCACCAGCCAAATCATCATGGCTGTGTTACTCAACCTCTTCAAGTTTCTCTGTCTTTGAGACAGGGAAAATACCCCTCATCTCAGCCCTGGGAGGCTTTGGGGTGTTAGTAAAGTGTCAGCACTCTCAAAACCTCCCAGGATTAAGGTGAATAAACCATGGAGTTGAATAAAGCCTTCACATTTCTGCTTGTAATCATGTAGAACACCAAACATTTAAAACTTTTATATGTATTTCAAGACACACTTGCTAAAGGTTTATCTCCATGAGTCAGCTTTCTTTCCGAGATTTCCAGGAATAAATCACCCAGGCCACCCACAGCTGGTCACACCATCAATAACTCTTGTTTCACCCTCTGAGATTCAGTCACGGTTTTGTCCTACCTCCTTCTTCTTGGAGTCACACTTTTCAAAAATGACTCTGTTCAGTGCTTAGCTTCCATTGCTACCCCGACTCCATGCTCACCTCCACGCTCACTTGGTTTCTGCATGTAAGTGGTGGTGATCCTTCTATTATCATATACCTGGATACCACTCAGGGTGCTCTCTAAAAGATAAAATAGGAGGTACTCCACACTCTAAGGCTTCACATGGTACTTGTATCAGTTAGCTCTAGCTGCATAACAAAACACCCCAAAAATGTAGTGGCTTAAAGCATTGGTTCATGTATATGAGTGTGTGGGTTAGTTAGATGATTTTTCTGACCTGCACCAGGTATGGCTGATCTTGGCTGGGTTCTCTCATGGATCTGAGGTCAGCTGATGTGTTGGCTGGTCTAGAATGTCCTTGCTCACACACCTGGAGGTTGGCTAACTGCTGGCCTAAGCCATAGAGACAACTGGACTACATGTCCCCCATCCTCCAGCAAGTTGGCCTTGGCTTGATGGTGGTCACAGGGGTATAAGAGCACAAGCAGGAGCCCAGGCTGACAACTGGCATAGCATCTCACCCACCATATTCTTTTGGCTAACGTAAGTTGCAAGATTAGTCCAGATTCAATAATAGGAAGTTAGACTTACAGATTCAATAACAGGGAGTTAGACTCAACTTCTTGGCTCGAGGAGCTGTAAAGTTGGGTAAAGGGTGTGGATACAAGGAGAAGTGAAGGATCGTGAGTGTTTTTAGGATCCATTACTACAGGATCTTTCTCAGGCACAGGGGGCATGTCTGCCATATTCTGGGTTGTCAGCACAGATGGAGTCCTGCTCCCCACTGACAGCTGCAGAACATGAACTTTTTCCCGGGATGTCAATCCTACAATGACTGGCTTCTCAGACTGGGGCAGCTACCAGCTCACTTGCCACTTCTGCCTGGGGGAAATGGAAGAAAGCCTCTTGGCCCTACAGGATTCAGCCCCAACTCTAACCTGTTCCTCGGTTCCCACAGTTCACTCCCTCTAGGCCAATTGGGTTTGTCTTCCCTGTCACAGACCCTTCTCCATCCTCAGCTTATTCAACCCCCATCTCCGCTTGCTGTGTTGCCTAGGCTGGTCTCAAACCCCTGGCCTTAAGCAATAACCCGGCCTTGGCCTCCCAAAGTGCTGTGATTACAGGCATGAGCCGGCACCCAGCCCCTGAACTCCCCTTTTAGCAGCAAGCTTAAATGTCATTTCCAACAAGGAGCCTGCCCTGACCAATCTGGTCTGTACCAAACTCTCTTTTCTTTAAATAACAATACACAATCAGTACTGCATGTTTTTAAAGATTTTTTTTTATTGACAAATAATAAACATATTTTCAGGGTATGTGTGATATTTTGATACATTCATATAATGTATAATAATCAAATCCTCTGGTTGATTATCCTTAATTGCAATATTCATCACCTTAAACATTTGTCTTTTTTATTTTTTTTGAGAAAGAATCTCACTCTGTCGCCAGGCTAGAGTGCAGTGGTGCAATCTCGGCTCACTGCAACCTCCACCTCCTGGGTTTGAGCGATTCTCCTGCCTCAGCCTCCCGAATATCTGGGATGACAGGCGTCTGCCACCACGCCTGGCTAAGTTTTGCATTTTTAGTAGAGACAGGGTTTCATCATGTTGGCCAGGATGGTCTCGATCTTCTGACCTTGTGATCCGCCCACCTCGGCCTCCCAGTATGAGGGGATTACAGGCGTGAGCCACCGCGCCTGGCCACATTTGTCTTTTTTTATGCTGGGAACATTTGAATTATTCACTACTAGCTACTTTGAAATATACAGCAGATTATTGTTTACTGTATTCACTCTACCAACTTAGGTCTCATTGCTTTTAACTGTATTTTGGTTCCCATGCATCAACCTCGTTTCATCCTCACCTCCCCCATCCCCTTCCCAGCCTCTGGTAACCATCGTTCTACCCCGCCCCCGCCTTCTGAGATCCATGTTCTTAGCCCCCACATAGGAGTGAGAACGTGCAATATTTGTCATTCTGTGCTTGGTTTATTTCACTTAACGTAATGACCTCTGTTTCCATCCCTGTTGCTACAGTGACAGGATTTCATTCTTTTTGATGGCTGAATCATATTTCATTGTGTATCTATACCATGTTTTCTGTATTCATTCATCCACTAGTGGGCACTAAGGTTGATCCCACAATTTGGCTATTGTGAATAGTAGTGCTGCATCTTTTAATACATAGGTTTTTAGAGATACTGTGCATAAAGCTTTTACCAGGTCAAGGATTTTATTCTTCATAACAGTTGAGCAGATACTATTATCACCGTTCTATAGCTGGAGAGCTAGGCTGAGAGGGTGGCTTTCCAAAGGCCTTATAATGGGAGGGAAGGGGTGGATTCTGTTTTCAAAGCCAGGCCTGTCCTATTCCAAAACCCACCTGTGGCAGGGGCTGGCAGCGCCTGCCCTGTCCCTCAGAGCCCCTTGCTACTTCAGGACAGGGGCCGGCCCACCTTCCACAGCTAGGGCCTGCATTTCTTTGCCTGAGCACTTGCTCACAGGTTCATTCCCCGGGTGGCAGGCTCAGGAGCTGAGGAATGAACTTCCCGCAGGAGCAGCCTTCCACAAACGACAGATAAGAGTGATGCTTAGACACCCGAGGTGGGGTAGCTTCAAATGCTTGTTCTACACTGGCTCCCAGGACGGCTGGCAGGACTGGGCGCCAGTTGCCCAGGGATGAACGGTGATAGCACCTTTCTTGGCTGCCTTCTCCCTCTGCCATGCTCTCCTGCCTGCTCTTTCCTGGGAGCACCTCCCAAATCAACCACCTTCACTCAGACCTTTGTCTCAGGGTCTGCTTCTGGGAGAGCCCAAAGGAAGACACACCTCTCAACACCTTTGCCATGTGGGCGTGCCTTCTCACAGTCAATCACCCCTGCAGGCCAGAGACTCATACTTATTACCTTTCCCTCTCCCACAGCACCCGTGGATCCTTACCCACTCCATAAATCCTAATCAAAATCATTTACTGATTCACGGATACCTCCAAACAAACTACAGATATCAGGCCAGGAGGAGGCGTCCAACCCCTCTTCCTTGCAGACATTTCATCTGTAGTTTAAGAAGCTGGTCAAATCTGTGACAACCAAGAAATGTTCTCAGCCACTAACCCTTTCCCAAATAATCAATGGCCCTGAGAAGCAGAAGAGGCACCACCAGCAGAACTCAGGGTGTACGTGCCTGGCCATTCCTGTTGTGCACACTTTAAAATGTATTTGGGGATCAGTGAGCTAATGGGACCCTACAAGACCATAGTCAAATCTGAAATAACTTGATTTTCATCTGTTGTTCTTTCTGACCCACCCATTAAAGAGTGTGTAGTCTCTAAGTTATATAGTGTCCGGTACTCACATGGTGGGACAAAATTGGACTAGTTTGGATAAGTTGATATCTGGGCTTCCTTTCAACTCGCAGCTGTGAATTCTCTCCCAAGGGCCATGAGAGGACCAAGAGTGCAGGAGGCAAGGACTGGAAGGAGAGCTCTAAGAAAACAGCCATCAGTGGCCATTCATCATGTTCCTATTTACCGCATCCTTTACATGTACTTTTTTTTAAAATTTGAGACAGAATCTCACTCCCAGAGTGCTAGGATCACAGATGTGAGCCATTGTGCCCGCCCTACACATGCATTTTCAATTATCTACCTTATCTTCTTGACCCATTTTACAGATGAGGAGACAGAGGTTCAGCAAGGTTGGAGTAGCTCACCTGGGATAAGGTAGGGGTTTGCAAAGTTGGAATTCACATCCATGCCTGGCTGGCTCCAGAAGCAAAGTTTTTCACCCCACCCTAGGCTGCTTATCCATCTAAAGGTGGGGTGGACTTCAATGTGGCACACTTTGGCAGGGTAAGGACATTTTAGACTACAAAGAATATATCAGTTACATATTGCTGCATAGACAACTGTCCCACACATCAGTGGCTTTAAATAGCAATCCTTTTTTCTCCTTCACAAACCTATGAGTTGGCTGAGGGTTGGCTGATTTAGGCTGGACTCAGTGGGGCGGCTTTGCATCAGGCTGCAGGGCGGGCTGGCCTTGGGTCCTGACAGCAGGTTGGCTCAGATCAGTTTCACCTGGTTCCATTCTGGAGCCCAGGCTGAAAGGGCAGCAGTTATACAAGGAGTAGCTCTCCTTTTGGAGGCACAAGAGAGCAAGTAGAAATGAGTGATGGGGCTCAGAACTGGCACACTTTCACTTCGGCCATGTATCATTGGCCAAAGCAAGTTAGATGGCCAAGTCCAAGTCAAGGAGCTGGGAATTACACTCTGTCTCTAGTGGGAGGAACAGCAAAGTCACATGACAAACATGGGGAATGCAGGGAGAAGGGAAGAGTCTAGGCCAATAAATTATCTACAAGGATGACAAAAATCAACACAAGGGAATGAATGACTGATGGGGAAGTTCCTAGTGTCTTTGGGAAGATTTTTACACTACATAGGGAACAGCTACTCTTCTCTTCAGTATCTGTGCTAGGGTCCCTCTTATAAAGGCTTTTCAGTCTTGGGGGCCCCATCTCTTCCAGGTTTCTCAGCTCCCTGGCCCTCCACATGATCGTGGACATCAACCTGACTAGAAGGATGAATTTCAGCAATGTTGGAGGCATGTGGAAATATACTGAGAGATGAAGGAACCGTTCTCTTTCCTTCCCCTAGAGCCATCCAGCTCCTGTCTTAGAAAAGTAGTGACCTCTAAATACCATGACTATTTTAGTGAAAAATTAGTCCAAGGGTAGGCCATGCAAGAGGGAGCAAGGGAAAACCTCTGGCTGGTGAGACCTGGAGCTCTCAGAAGATGGAGCTATTTCAATCTTTGGGCCAACACACTGGCTCTCCTGGAATTCTTGATTCTTTGATTTCTCCCTGGAGACAGCAAGAAAATCAGAGCTGGAAAGAGCTAACAGACTCCAGCAGAAATATTCCAATCACTTTATGAATTTAGGAAATATCCGTCACCTTAAACATGATACCTGCAAGGCTTTCAGGGGAAAATAATACACTTTGGTTGGATTCTGTTTTTTTTCAAGAAAACATTAGCAAGTAAAAAAGTAATAAACTCAATTGATTACAATGATCCTGATTAGCGCTGTCACTAAATGTTCCCACTTCTCCTGCATTCAGAAGAGACCTTGCCCCTTTGGAGTTAGGTGTGGCCATGTGATTTCCTTTGGCCAATGAAATACGAATGCAAATAGAATGTATCACTTCTAGACAGAGGCTTTTAGAGACAGTGTGTAATTCAGCATGACTCCTTCCCACCACTGTGGTATTCATGGAAGTGTGTGTTGAGAGGGGATCTCCATTAACCAAAGTTTCAGTGACTACAACAGGCAGAGCTCCCTGATGACATGTATTGGACACGTAGCATGACAGAGAAGTCAACGTGTGTTGAGTAAATCTCTGAGATGGGGGGATGCTTGTTACAGCAGCAGAACCTGGCCTATTCTGACTGATAGATAGATACACTGATGCAAGTCAACCAACAAAGACATTATCAAAATAAATAATTTAGAAATGGCAATGCTATGATCTTTAAAATAATGATACTAACAAGGATTGGTGATAAGCTGTTAGATATAGCTAAGACTAAACAATTGTGGGAATAATTTAAATGCTATAAACCTTGACAAATTAAAGTAATAATAAAGCCAATAAAAGTGGGAGGGAAGTAGAGAAGAAGCATGAATATCAATTTCTTCTTACTTTTATAGCAGGAATTCATACCATAGGTATTAATCAGTGTTCTCTAGAGTGACAGAAGAGGATATATATATATATATATATATATACACATATATATATAAAAATAAATATATATGATATATAATATATATGATCTCTATATATATGAGTTTATTAAGTATTAACTTACACCATCACAAGGTCCCACAATAGGCCATCTGCAAGCTGAGGAGCAAGGAGAGCCAGTCTGAGTCCCGAATCTGAAGAACTTGGAGTCTAATGTTTGAGGGCAGGAAGCCAGTATGGGAGAAAGATGTAGGCTGGGAGTCTAGGCCAGTCTAGTCTTTTCACATTTTTCAACCTGCTTTATATTCTAGTCATGCTGGCAGCTGATTTAGATGGTGCTCACCCAGACTGAGGATGGGTCTGCCTCCCCAGCCCACTGCCTCAACTGTTAATCTCCTTTAGCAACATCCCCACAGACACACCCAGGAGCAATACTTTGCATCCTTCAATCGAATCATGTAGACACTCAGTATTACCCATCACACCATCTTTCACTGAAAACCCGAGTTTAAAATAAACCTAATGATATTAACCTCTCACTGTTTTCCTCCATATTATTCCTAAATTCAGAGGAAATTGATTGAATAGTTTGTGACTATATCCAGAGATGAAGAAAACATTCATCAAATTTCAGCAATTCTTTCAGTTTCAATTTTTTCTTTTATTAAAATAAAACAAAATTCCAACACTTTTGTCTTAGGTTGAAAAATCGAAGCCGTAAGGATGGAAAACAGATTCATGGTTGCCAGAGGCTGGGAAGGGAGAAGTGATGACTACAGAGAGGCACAAGGGACCTCCTTGGGGTGATGAAGGTATCTTACGTCTTGATGATGGTGGTGAATTTGTCAAAATTTATAGAATGCACATCTGAACAAGGTAAGTTTTATTATATGTAAATCATGCCTCAGGAACCTGACTGTGATCTTTTAAAATATGTATGCATATTAGTTCTCCCAGAAGCAAAACCTGAATCTAAAATTTGAGTATTTTCTAGGGAGTAGGATTAGGGCATGATGCCAGGAAACACCGGTAGTGGAGTGGGGAAACAAGACAAGGAAGGGAGGATGTATGAGCTGTTCAAGAGCAGGTAACCACTGTGGCAACTGGGGCTCAGCACCACTGGGGAGCTCAAACAGACTGTCTCAGAGTTTGTCTGATCTGCAGGGTAAGTAAGCTAGGGCGTTTATCCATCACTGTTCACCTATCACTCTGGGCTCTCCGGGGCGTTAACTGCTTCCCACTTTCCCTCTGCCCTATGTGTGGGCTGACCCCACTCTTGTAGCCTGAGAGACTTGCAGGCAGAGGACATTCAGGTGTTTGTTAGGGGAAGTCACTGGACTCTACTAGAACAGCAAATACAGGAAGGTTGTGGACTGGGCTCTGATAGCACCTAATAAACCTTTTTTGAATCTAAAAAGCCTGTATAATAGACCAATCTCAGATGAATTATGCTAAGTGAAAGAAGCCCACCTGAAAATGCTACATATTATATGATTCCATTTATATGGTTTTCTGGAAAAATCGAAGCCATAAGGATGGAAAACAGATTCATGGTTGCCAGGGGCTGGGAAGGGAGAAGTGATGATTACAGAAAGGCATAAGAGACCTCCTTGGGGTGATGAAAGAGCCTTACATCTTGATGATGGTGGTGAATTTGTCAAAATTTATAGAATGCACACCTGAACAAGGTAAGTTTTATTATATGTAAATCATGCCTCAAGAACCTGACTGTGATCTTTTAAAATATGTATGCATATTAGTTCAAGAATGTTTCATTATCCTCCCTTGAGGACTTAGTGACTTGCTTCTAACAAGTAGAATAAGGCAGAAGTGATATTGCATGTGTCAGAGAGGAGATTGTAAAAGGCACATGGCTTCCTGCTTGTTCTCTCGCTCTCTCTTGGGTCACCAGCTTTGGGGTAAGCCAGATGCCCTGCCACGATCAGCCCTATGGGAAGGCCCACATGGTGAGGAACTGAGGTGTCTTACCAGCAGCCATGAGAGGGAGCCATCTTGGAGGTGGGTCCTCCAGCCCCGGTCAGTCTTCAGATGACTGCTGCTTGGCCAACAGTGAGTAACCTCATGAGAGAGGCTGAGACGGAACCAGCCTGCTAAACAACTCTCAGGTTCCTGACCCTCAGAAACCCTGTGAGACAGCATCACTGTTTCTTTTGAGAAGCTGCTACGTGTTGGGATTATTCGTTACGCAGCAGTAGATCACTAATACACTGACTTAAAATTCAATTCCTGTTTTTACATAAAATTATCTGTTCTTTCATATGAACTTTTTGCTGAGAGATATTTGACATGATCTTCATCTAAGGGGAGTGACTGTGGTTTCTGGGTGGTGGGTTTGGGAGTCGTTTTTCTTGTGTTTGTCCTTTTTCATGTTCTTGAACTACTGTTTATAATGAATGTGTATCATCGAAATTAAAAACACAAATGAAGACTCAGAGCCTGGGCATAGATGGAGAGGGCATCATTTTCTCCTGGGGGTGGGGGACAGTGGCGAGGTTTGTGCCTACAGGAAGCAGGCGCACCACTCCTTGAGGCAGTTAGAACTCTGCTGGGCCTCACACTCAGTGGCACCACAACAGCAGATGAGCCACCTCTGAAACTCGGCTTCATTCTTGTGCATCAGAAGGAATTGTCCCAACAGGATGTAAGCCTGGGGAGGGGATGAGGCAGGGAGGAAAGCAGGAAAGGTTATTATAAGCCAGCTCAGAGGCACTCTTCCTTCCCAATCACCAGGGCTCATGTGACAATCAAAGGAGGGGGAACAGGGCAGATTCAGGGGAGACTGTCAGTCCCAGAAGCCCTGACGTGGGTCTTAGCCCTGGTGAGAGCTAAGGCCAAGTTAAATGCCCATCTCTCAGGGCTGTTTGCAGGCCGTCCAGCCTGGAATGAATCAGACCCTGCCCTCCTCAAACTTTAACAAGCACATGAATCACTTGGGAGCTTGTTAAAATGCTGGTTCTGAAAGTTTAAGTCCAGGGTGAGGTCTGTGTTTCTAACAGGCTCCCAGCTGCTGCTGATCCAGGGACAACATTTTGAGTAGCCGGGGCCTAGCACACTCCTGAAGCTCCCTTCAGACCTCCAATGACACATTTCTGTTGGAAACATACATATAGCCCAGGGTAAGAGACGTTCCCGCCCCACTACTGCAATTGTAACACGGTTTTTTTTTTTTTTCTGGAGACGGAGTCTTGCTCTGTCTCTTAGGCTGGAGTGCAGTGGTGCCATTTCAGCTCACTGCAACCACCGCCTTCCAGGTTCAAGTGATTCTCCTGCCTCAGCCTCCCAGGTAGCTGGGATTACAGGCCTCTGCCACCACACCCACCTAATTTTTGTATTTTTAGTAGAGACAGGGTTTGGCCATGTTGACCAGGCTGGTCTTGAACTCCTGACCTCCAGTGATCCACCCGCCTTGGCCTCTCAACATGCTGGGATTACAGGTGTGAGCCACCGCACCCATAGCACGCATGGGGTTTCTAAACCTCGGTACTATTGGTATTTTGGACAATGCTCAAAATGTTCTAGGGGTCTGTCCTGTGCATTGCAGGATGTTCAGCAGCACCCCTGATCTCTACCCATGCCAGTGGCACCCCCCCCCACCCAAGCAGTGACAGTCATAACCATCTCCAAACATTGCCAAAGTGTCCCACTGAGGGAAAATCTCCCTGGGCTGAGAACCACTGCACGCGGGGCTGACAGGTGAATGGCATCTTAGCATCGATTTGTTTTTGCAAACCACCTGTGTGATCTCAGGCAACTCATGTAACCTGAAGTAAGAACCCACAGAACCTGGATCTCAGTTTCTGCACCTTTCTAAGGCACATGGTGTGCTCTGCAAATTTAATTAAGTGAATTAAATGGGAAGGCATTCGAAACATGTAAATTCCTCTCTCATATTGGGAGCTGTAGCACTGTGGGAGGAGCATAGAAAGTTGAAAACATGCTAAACCTTGCCTACCTTCCCCTTCCTGAGTGTCTGTGGATGAAAAATCCATGGAAAATAAACACTCGGTACACCATGATTCCTGTTTCTACGGCATTCTTGAGCTTTCTAGCTATTAATACTTGCCCCCGAGGCTTCTAATTCATCTTTCACAGTTTTATTACACCATTATTGACAAGATGCAAGGACCACATGGAGGAAGGGAATTCCCAAGGCCACGTGGCCAGAAACTAGCCAAGCCACTAAGTGGTGGAGGCTGGAGACCTCAGGTCACATTAAACACCCATCTCTCAGGGCTGGTTTGGGGGCTCTCCAGCCTGGAACCAACGAGAACCAGCGTCCACTCATGCCTCGAGTTCTGGGCCCTTTCCCACTGGTGTCTGTTTACTTTCAGTTATGTAAAATAAAGCAAACTTCATCTTAACCAAAGCGAGCATATTTTTTAAGAAGAGAAATCAAATAAAAGCTGAATCCCAGTCATAAAATATACCCAGGCATTGAATTTTGGGGGTTTTATTTTTAGTCATGGTCCAGTTGTTTATAAGAGAAAAAAGCCAGGATTTTATGGGGAGTTTGAACTGCTACTTTAATCTTTTTACAAAAAGCAATTTAGTTGCTTGGCATGATATCATTTTACTTTATCAGTATCCTCCCTATTTTGAATGGTGGATTTTACTGAGATGTATTTAAATTAATGTTTTTGAAAAATAACATTTATTAAGTGTTCATTGAGCCAGTTGCTGTAGGTGTGGGAGGTGCCAAGGTGAAGGTAACAGAAAAAAGAGACACAGAGCTGTGTCCAAGGAGAGAGAACATTAATAATAATTAATAGCAAGTGGCTTACACAAAGCTTTCTCCATATAGAGAAATGTTCATGATAATACTCAATAATAACAATTAATGCTAAGTACACTTTTTAGCACTTCTGCGGGCCACGTGCTGCTAGAGACACCTGACACATTTTAACCCACCTGATCCTCACACATACCCACCCCTCCCATTCCCCAGGCAGAGGCGCTAAGGCTCCTGCTTTCCTCTGCACTATTCCTGCACATCCCAACTGTCTAGAGTCTGGCCTGGAGGCTGACACATCCCCTGCCCATTTCAGAAGTGGCACTGCCGGCATCAGCTGGCCTGGTAGTGAGAGCCTCCACATACCCACAGACTCAGCAGCCAGGATGCCTGGGAACGCGTGGACCCCGGGCAAACTTTCCAGGAACGCCACAGGAAGAAGGGCCCTGTCTTGCAGCCTCTGGAGCCAAGTGGCAACCTAACACTCCCTCCTTGGTTTTCCCTCCTGTCTCCCTGTGGCATCTTCCAGGAGGGAAAGTTAGCTTCCCTTCTCCCTTCATCCCTGAGCACTTCACCCTGCTCCCCAGAGAAGCTGGATTCGTGGGCGCCCATTGTGGCCCTGCCAGATGCCCGCGTGGTTTCTCCCCCGGCTCCAGAAAGCCCCCAACCAAGGAGAAAAGACGCTGCCCCTTTCCCTCCTTGAACCAAAGCTCCCCAGAATTCAGCCGGGGTGGGAGGGGTGACACAGAAACACAGAAACCCTGAGAAGATGTCCCTGTTCTCCTACCACCCTGAACAGTGGCCATGGCCAAACCAGGGCATTACATTCCTTTCTGCACCAATAAGATAGGGAGCTCAGCCAGGTGCAGTGGTTCACACCTATAATCTCAGCACTTTGGGAGGCTGAGCCAGCAGATCACCTGAGGTCAGGGGTTCGACACCAGCCTGGCCAACATGGTGAAACTCTGTCCCTACTAAAAATACAAAATTAGCCAGGTATGGTGGCGGGCACCTGTAATCCCAGCTATTCGGGAGGCTGAGGCAGGAGAACCCAGGAGGCGGAGGTTGCTGTGAGCCGAGAATGTGCCACTGCACTCCAGCCTGGGCGACAGTGAGACTGTCTCAAAAAATAAAAAAAAAAAGAAAAAGAAAAAGAAAAAGGAATAGGGGATAGAGTGCAGAACCTCCCTCAATTCCAAGTGCAAACAGTGAGGCTCTTCCAGAGGACGGCCCCCAAGCAGGGGGGGAAACCGCCCTCCAGTTTGCTGTGCCCACTCCTTGCTAAATTTACAGCAGCAGTTTGAGCCTATGCCGGGGTTGGGTTCCCTTGCATCTGAGCCATGTTTTCACACAGGGCCTGGTGCCAAGAGTCCCCCCTCCCCAGCTGGTGTGACACTCTGCTCTTGTCATCTTTAAATTCTTAATACATTTCTTTTTTTAAATTAATTACTTTTTTCCCTAAGAGACAGGATCTCATTCTGTCACCCAGGCTAGAGTGCAGTAGCTCTTTGCAACCATAAATTCCTGGGCTCAAATGATCCTCCCACCTCGGCCTCCCGAGTAGCTGGGACTACAAGCACACACCACTACACCCCTAATAGATTTGAACTAGAGGCTTCACATTTTCATTTTACAGTGGGCCCTGAAAATTAGACAACTGGCCGAGGTCCACCCTCATTAAAATGTTCAGTCCTCTCTATATGCCGGGCTTTGTCAAGCAGAAATGAGCTGTCTCGGGCCTCTCCTGCTCTCCAGCTGCTTACAATGCCTTCTGCCCAAGTCCACTGGTCCTGAGTACCTGTGCTGAACGGACTTCAATCACCGCAAGACTCCGTGGTGCAGTGACACGACTTTCTCTAATTTTTTTTCGCTGGTCACTAAAGTCTTCATGTCATTTCAGGTTTAAACTCTTGTGTCTTTTTTTTTTTTTTTTTTTTTTTTGTGAAGGAGTTTCGCTCTGTTGCCCAAGCTGGAGTACAGTGGCACAATCTCGGCTCACTGCAACCTCTGCTTCCCGGGTTCAAGCAATTCTCCTGCCTCAGCCTCCCGAGTAGCTGGGATTACAGGTGCACGACACCATGCCTGGCTAACTTTTGTATTATTTGTAGAGACAGGGTTTCACCATGTTGGCCAGGCTGATCTTGAACTCCTGACCTCAAGTGATCCTCCCAAAGTGCTGGAATTACAGGCATGAGCCACGATGCCAGGCCTACAATGGATTTTCTGTTCCCATAGTTCCTTTCTCCCTTACAACTCTTCCACCCTTACATCTAGAGCAGTGCTGCCCAGCAGAAATAAGTGAGCCAGCCACATATGTGATGTTGATTTTCCTAGTAGCCACAGTAAAAAGGGGGGAAGGAAACGGGTGAAATTCATCCCAATAATATATTTTCTCTCATATTTCCAAAATATTATCATTTCAACATGTAATCAATAAAAAAATTATGGATGCGCTGTTTTACGTTCTTTTTTGGGCTAAGTATTTAACACTGCAGGGTGTGTTTTATATTTCTAGTACATCTCATTTCAGACAAGTGCACAGGAACCTGCGGCCGCTGTCTGGATCTAGATGCTCAGGCCACAAATGACTGCCCCCTGGAAGTGCAGATACAGAAAAAAAAAAAAAAAAAAAAACTGAAAAAGGCTGACACATATGGCTTTTAACCTTCTGAAGAGGCTTAGGTAGATTCGTGGCAGAATCAACAGTTTTGAAAGTCCTGACTTAAACCGGGAGCCAGAGACCAGTTCATGCCATAAGCCAAAGCTCTGGGGAAAATGGAGACAGGCAGTAAGAACAGTCCCCTCCCAGCACCCCATGTCTTCTGTTAAAAAAAGGTGAAAGAGGCTCGGCACGGTGGCTCACGCCTGTAATCCCAGCACTTTGGGAGGCCAAGGCGGGTGGATCACAAGGTCAGGATGGCCAAGATGGTGAAACACCGTCTCTACTAAAAACACAAAAATGAGCCGGGCAAGGGGGCATGCGCCTGTAGTCTCAGCTACTCAGGAGGCTGAGGCAGGAGAATCGCTTGAACCCAGGAGGCAGAGGTTGCAGTGAGCCGGGATTGCACTATTACACTGCAGCCTGGGTGACAGAGTGAGACTCCATCTCAAAAAACAAAAACAAAAACAAAACAAAACAAAACAAAAAACGCTGAAAGACCTGTGCAAGAGGAGGAACAGAGGAGAAGGTACTCGATGTAGGGGCTGGTAAGAGTTTGAGAAGGGGCCTCCCAGAGAGGTAATAGGACACCCAGATAAATCAGAGAGAGGAGGGTGCTGGTGTCTCTTCTCCCCCAGGGCATCCAGCACACTGGGGTCTTTGGAGAGAGCCGATGGCTGAGTGAGGAGCCCAGGGAGGTAGGTGTGAGGGTGGCCCATGGGACTGCATCCCAGCAGGTGCTCAGAGAGGGTGCAGAAAGGGCTGAAAGAACAGAGCCCATAAAACCAGGCCAGGTACGCTGTCACAAGCAAGGGTGGAACCCAAGGTGGCTTTGTGCACAGCAAGGAAACTGAGGCTGAGCCCCAGCCTGGGGTGGGACGGGGAGCAGGGAAGGGTGATGGCTGCACTTTGGCAGAAGCCAGCAAGGCAGGAGGTTGCTTGAGCCCCAGAAAGATGTCCCTCCCTCTGCCAGGATTAGGTCCCCTGCAGGCAAAATATGAAAATACAAGAGGCTGGGTGTGGTGGCTCATGCCTGTAATCCCAGCACTTTGTTTTGGGAGGATCATTTGAGCCCAGGAGCTGAGACCAGCCTGGACAACATGGCAAAACCTGTCTCTACAAAAACACACAAAATTAACTGGGCATGGTGGTGCGTGCCTCTAGTCCTAGCTACTTGGGAGGCTGAGGTTGGAGGCTGAGCTCAGGATAAGGAGGTTGCAGTGAGCTGAGATCACATCACTGCACTCCAGCCTGGGCGATACAGTGAGACTATCTCAAAACAAAACCAAAACCAAAAACAAAACAAAATGAAAACTGCCAAGAGCCGGCATCTCTATTGGCTAAATCTGAGACCCCTGTCCTGCCACGATCTCCCTGCCCGGGATACTGTCATTGCTGGCCCTGACTTCAGAGGGGTCCTCGCCCTGAAGCACTTGCCCATCTTGGAGGAGCCACAGCTGGGTCTCCTCCTGGGTCTCACTATGGGCCCAGCCAGACTCCAGACCCTGACGCAGGGTCTCACCACCAAATTTAGTCTAAGCCTCCTCCCTGCTGGGCGTAACCAGCTGACCATGGATTTTCGTGTGCAATTTGTGACAGTCCAATCCACGGCTGCTCCAGTCCTCACCTGGGACCGGACAAGGCACTACTCCCCGGAGCCCTTGTCTCCTCATTGATAAAGTGGAGAGAGTGACCCTCATCTCAATCACAGGTGTGGGTGGCTCAAAGCAAAGGATACAGGTGAAAGCCCCACTGCCAGTGACTGGAATTAGCAGCTCTAGGAAAGTGCTCACTGCACAGGAGGTCATGGACACAAGAGGGGCACATCTCCAGGGACCCGGCTGCACACAGACAAACTGTCCCCACAGCCCTGACTCTACAGACAAGTTCTCAGATGCCTGACATTTTCCCATTATTCATTCATTTTTTCTTCTAAAACCCACCCACCTATAATCCTCATTTAAAACACAGTTAAGCTATTCACACACATAGACTTAAACTGGAAAAGGCAACACCACAGAGACAGAAAATAAATCAGTGGTTGCCAGGGACCGAGGCTGGTGAATATGAAGAGCACAAGGAAATGCATATTTTGAGTAATGGGATTGCTCTGTGTCTTGACTATGGTAGCGGCTGCATGACTGCATGCATTTGTCAAAACTTGTACAATGATGTACTAAAAAGGGGGGAAAATTCCAGTATGTATGTCAATTATACCTTAATAAAAACATTTTAAAAATAACGAGTAGAGCTGAACAACAACAAAACCCCACAATTAGGGACACATTTAATCAATGGTGTTCTACATCAGAAGAGTGGCTCTGTCTGAGGATAGGGGATGGCCTTGACTTGGTTCGAGACTAGCCTGAGCAACATGCCAAAACCCTGTCTCTATAAAAAAATAGAAAAAACTGGCCAGGCATGGTGGCACACACCTGTAGTCCCAGCTACTCGGGAGGCTGAGGTGAGAGGATCGCTTGAGCCTGGGAGGCAGAGGTTGCAGTGAGCCGAGATGGCACCGCTGCACTCAGCCTGAGCAACAGAGTGAGACCCTGTCTCAAATAAATAAATTAACTAATAATAAAAGCAAAAAAATTTTTCTTTTAAAATTTGTTCCCTAGGGAATGGTTCTGCCTCCTTCATCTGGGAAGAAAGAATCCAATCTACCCAATAGGGGAGCTTCCGTTTCTGACGATACCATCTACTGGACATTAAACTGGCTCTCAGATTGGGGTGTTATTCTGAATATTTAGTGCACAGCAGTGGGGTAATCAGAAAACCATGGGTCCCATGGTTCAGATTTAGATGCAAACCAAACTAGTCATCAGCCATACGTGCAGCAGTTCCCAGCCTCTTCGGGTGTTTCTGTCACACTGTCCTGCCTGGTGGAGTGGGCTGACTTGCGGCACCGAGGGGCACAGCTCTAGTTGGTGCCTCTGCTGAGTGAGTGTGCCGTGTTCTGAGAGTTCACAGCTTGCCTTGTCTGTGCTCACTGTCTTCGCGTTGTCTTTGGGACTGTCTTGTCTGAGGCTTCAAGTCGCTTTTTAAAAGCCACATAAAAACAAACAATGACATAGAAAAGAATATTCCAATTCCACTGGGTATCCTTGAGGTCATTCTTGGGCCGGGAATGACATGGTAGATGAACTCACTCCAGTGTAGACCCCAGGCTGCTGTTTCTCCACCTGCCATTGCCAGGCTGGTGCCCTGGCAGGGGCGAGCGAGACACCATGGGTCCCTTCAGGGGGGTGTGGAGTGCACCTAAATCACCCATCCTGACAGCTCTGTCTCAGACTCCGGCGGCTGATCGGCTTCTGTTGGCCCCTGAGTGTTTGAACACCAAGTGAATCATGCCCAACCCAGTTGCTCTGAGCTGAAGCCATTCTACAGTATGTGCCCATCATCTGCAGGCCCTTTAGGCTGCTCGAGCACGTGGGGTCAGTAGCACGAAAGCATGTGGCACCCTGCCAAGTGGCAGCTTTGCTCTCTGATGGCCCTTCACAGGGACACATGGCAGGAACTGCCATCTCTCAGGACTGGGGGAAAAGAGGTAGGGAAGAGAAGTCGGAGAAGTAAGAAAAAATGAATTACCTTGTTGATGCCTTTGGTGACCAAATTGATTGCGAGCTCATGGCTGATGCCATCCACCCAGCAGACATCCTTTTCTCCAATGGGTTCGGAGAGGAAGGCTCTCAGCCTGGGAGACATGTGGTCCATCTCCTGTGACAGCAGTCGGGAGAGAGGAGGATTAGCAGATACCTGACTTCTCCCAGTGTGTGTGGACACTGGCGCATCCCCTCAGCCCACCAAAGGACTGAGGCAACAGATGGCAGAATTCCTTCCATCATCCAGCATTTCCTGGGGTTTGCTAAATGCAGGTGCACTGGGCTTCACTAAGGGCTTCACACATTCATTCCTACCTGGATGGACAAAGAGAAGCATAATGATGGCCACAAATGAACTGAATAAATTTCCACAAAAAGGGTGTGCTTCATGTTAAGAACTGCAGCGGGATCTTTCCAACTCACCCTACCTTAAATACCTAAAGCAACAACTTGCTTCTCTTAGCTAATTAATCCACCTTCTCTCTTAACCACCCAACACTTTAGTCATACTTTTATTTCAGTGTTCATCACATTCTATACAGCATAAACTCTCTAGAAACTTCAAACTGGCTCAAATCATACAGAACACATTCTAGAAATCCAAAGCCCAGAGATGGGAATGGGTTGCGGCTCCACTCCTCGGGCATTCTCCGGCTTTTCCTCCTCGTGTTGGCTTTATTCTTGCTTGGCTCCCCTCATGGTGGTGAAAGGGCTGCTCCAGCACTTGTCGGCCTCACCAACTCCACCTCAAAAGAAGGAAGAGAAGGTAGCTTTTGCTTACGTCACCTCCTTTGTTGCCTGTGCTCCAACTTTAGCCAGATAAACCAGCTTTCCCAACCAGCAGGACTTGCTCATCAATTTCCTGCAACTTTGGATTGCAGGCCCCAGGCAAAAAGACTCTCTCTTAGCAAAACTATTTTCATCCCTCTTCACTTTCAAATGGACCACTGTCTCTCAGGAGTGGAGTCTCCTAGGACCTTAATGAAGACTGCCAGAGGTAGCCAACATCCTGAATATTTCCTGGAAGATCTCGAAATATTATGGGCTCCATAGCATTAGGTCTGCATCCCAGCATGACTGGCCATCCATTTTGTTAAATGAGGGTTGCCATCTTCCTAGTTGTTTTTTGTTTGTTTGTTTTGTTTTGGTTTGGTTTTTGAGATGAAGTTTCGCTCTTGTTCCCCAGGCTGGAGTGCAATGGCATGATCTCGGCTCACTGCAACCTCTGCCTCCTGGGTTCGAGCGATTCTCCTTTCTCAGCCTCATGAGTAGCTGAGATTATAGGCACACGCCACCACACCCAGCTAACGTTTGTATTTTTAGTAGAGATGAGGTTTCACCATGTTGACCAGGCTGG
The DNA here is from genome assembly GCA_963573385.1 of Cacajao melanocephalus. Classification (NCBI taxonomy): domain Eukaryota; kingdom Metazoa; phylum Chordata; class Mammalia; order Primates; family Pitheciidae; genus Cacajao; species Cacajao melanocephalus. The sequence continues at coordinate 33,575 of CAUYLG010045058.1, read as the reverse complement.
CCTCGAACTCCTGCCCTCAAGTGATCTGCCCACCTCAGTCTCCCAAAGTGCTAGGATTACAGCTGTGATCCATCACGCCAGCTGCCATCTTCCCAGTTTGACAGAGCCATCTTTGCTGCTCTCTGCCTGAACATTGCTTCTCAACCAACCCACATTTAAGGTTTGTTCCTTGCAGCATTCCCTTCCTGGCACAAAATTCTGTGTCAGTTTGGACAGTTTACAATGAAAGTAATAGAAAACCCAGTGTAAATCAGTTTACACAATAAGGAGGTGTTATTAACACATGCTACTGAGAAGTCCAGAGGTAGATCAGATGTGACTTGAGCAAGGTTTCAGCCTGATTTCCCAGCAGCTCTCTTGACTCAGCCTTCCTCTGTGAATCGGCTCAGTCCTCAGCTTAACTCCTTTGTGGAAGTAACTGGGCTGCAGCATCGCTTTTGTAAGCCATACCCCTTTCCCCCAAAGAAACACAAAGCTGTCTTTTCCTAGATGCCCCCAACAAATACCCTCTCTGGTTCAAATTGTAATGTGCCAATCCCTAAAACAAAAATTATGGTCTGATATGTGTGTTCTACCTCTGGGTTCAGCAAAGGAGTCAGTGTCCCTAAAAGCTCATGGGCTGCAGGGGTGGGGACGGGGGAACCAAAATCGAGATCGTTATCCTGTTCTTGGGGACAGTTACCCCATACCATAATATGGGACTATGTTACAGGAATGACCCAAAATCCTCCACACGTTCCCCAGTAGATCATGAGGTCCCCAAGGGCTGTAGCAGCCTCCTAATGGCCTTTGTTCCTACCTCTTACCCCAGCCCCACTGCCACGCACATGGCAAGCATTCGATGACATAAACGATTGGGTGCATCCAGCACCTCCCTTTCACAGCCCTGTCCCCTCTCCAGTCCAACTCTCCCAATTCTCCTCCATCTTTCTATAAAGTTGAGCTCCTTGCGTACACCTTCTTGCTGCGAAGGACATTTTGTAACCCTTCAGAAGACACTGAATCCTCCCAGAAGAGATCAATCCAAAGGCACTGATTTTGGAAGTCAGGGGGCTCCTAGGAAAAGTGGCCTTGGGCCAGATGCAGTGGCTCACGTCTGTAATCCCAGCACTTTGGAAGGCCCAGGCGGGCAGATCATGAGGTCAGGAGATCGAGACCATCCTAGCTAACATGGTGAAACCCTGTCTCTACTAAAAATATGAAAAATTAGCTAGGCATGTTGGCACGCGCCTGTAATCCCAGCTACTCAGGAGGCTGAGGCAGGAGAATCATTTGAACCCAGGAGGCGGAGATTGCAGTGATCCGAGATCGCTCCATTGCACTCCAGCCTGGGTGACAGAGTCAGACTCTGTCTCAAAAAAAAGAAAAGAAAAGAAAAGTGGCCTAGGAAGGGGAGCAAAAGACATGAGAGGTTGTTCAGGGTCCCCTGACTCTGTGGGTCTTAAATCCACAGATGTGTGAGTTGAGGACGTCAACCTCTCCTCAGCAGCTAAATAGGAAGCTCTCTCTTCATCTGTGAAAATGTATTTCATAAATACAGTGTTTCACATAGACGGTGTGTATCTCAGGTGTGAACAGGGGAATGCCTCAGCATCCATGGCTTCATGAGACGATGAATTTGGGATTGAGAATTAGCATTGATGAATTGAGTGAGAATCCAGAATTTCTGAGCAAGGGAAAGCCTGAAAGTCTCATGAGCTGTTCCGCTTTTGCCGAGGGAAAATTCCATTCACTATCCATGCTGGCCATCTGTTAAGTTAAACATCTCTGCCTATGAAATCTTCTAAGAATAAATGGAAACTACAACATTGCTATCAATGCACCAGCAGCATCAAAGACGGGTAATGGTTAGTAACACCTTGAGTGTGTTTGCTTTTCTCACACACCTGATCTCACTTTGATCCTTGCAGCACCTTTGGGGCGGGGACATAGGCAGTGATTTTTGCCCTCCTGAGGCTCCCCAGCAACATCGGGGGTCAGAATAAAAAGGTCTTCACATTCTTTATAACACTTTTGGCTGCAACAGTGGTACTCAGCTGGGGCCATTGCCCCCCTCCCTCCCCAGGCAACATTGGCAATGTCCAGAGGCACTTGAGTTGTCACAACCTGGGAGAGGCGGAAAGACTATTGGCTCTAATGGGCAGAGGTCATGGACACGGGTAAGCATTCTGCCATGCACACAACCGCCCCACAACAAAGAATTACCTGGCCCTGGATGTCAATAGCATCGACCCCGGGTTAATAGCATAGAAACCCTGGGCTATAAGTAATGGAAAATCCTGACTCACGTGGTCTGAAACAGTAAATACATTTCTAATCTCACATAACAAGAAATCCTTTGATGAGGTGGACCCAGGATCTTATCAGTCAATGACTCTGTGTGAACAAGGGCCAGGCTAGCTGCTCCCAAGGTCCCAAGATGCCGCCAGAATTTGCTGGGGTCCCATTCCAATGTGCAGACTTCCAAAGGGGCTGGGCGTGGTGGTTCACGCCTGTAATCCCAGCATTTTGGGAGGCTGAGGCAATTGGATCACTGGATGTCAGGATTTTAAGACCAACCTGGCCAACATGGTAAAACCCCACCTCTACTAAAAACATAAAACTTAGCTGGGCATGGTGGCATGCACCTGTAATCCCAGCTACTCGAAAGGCTGAGGCAGAAGAATCACTTGAACCTGGGAGGTGGAGGTTGCAGTGAGCCAAGATCATGCCACTGCACTCCAGCCTGGGCAACAGAGAGAGACTCCATCTCAAAAAAAAAAAAAAGTAAGAAAAAGAAAAAGAAAAAAAACTTCCAAAGGAAGAGGAAGACTTTTTCTTCTTGGGTGTCCTTAAGGGGAGGCAACCTCTCCCAGAAACTCTCCAGCAGAATTTCCTTCAGTTTCATTAGCCAGAATTGGGCAACATGCCCACCTGTAAAGCAATCACCGGCCAGGGGAGTGGGACTGCTATGGGGTTATGGCGTTGTGGATGAGGTGAGCCCCCTCTGAAACATGAGGCTACTCACAGAATGTCAGTTTCTCTAAGAAGGAAGGAAGAAGAGAAGAAATGAATGCTGGGTAGGCAAACAACAATGTCTACTACGTCTTCTAATCTTCTAAACCCTGGTCTAATATTTGGTTTATTACAACTAGCACTTCTCAAAATTGAGTGAGTACACGAACCACCTGGGGTTTTTTTGTTAAAAAATGCAGGGGCTGACTCAGCAGGTCTGGGCCAGGCCTCAGTTGCTGCGTGTGTGACCATCTCCAAGGAGATGTGATGCTGCTGGCCCACAGACCTCAGTTTCCCCAGCAAGACATTCATGATGCCACTTACTCTTTTTAGGTTATTGTATTAATTGTGGTAAAATACACCTAACATAAAATGTCCCATTTCAACCATTTTTAAGTGCACTCTTCAGTAGTGTCAAATGCATTCACATTGTTGTGCAACCAATCTCCAGAACTCTTTCAACTTGCAAAATTGAAACTCCATACCCATTGAACAGCTAGTCTCCATTCTCTCCTGGCAGCCCCTGGCAACCAGTATTCTGGCTTTCTGTTTCTATGAAGTTGACTACTCTAGATACCTCATCTAAGTGGAACTGTGTACAACTTGCCCTGCAGAGAATTTAAAAAGAAAAAAAGTGTAAGTGGTATTTTACAGTATCTGTCCTTCTGTGTCTGGCTTATTTCAGAAATCCTTTGTCTCAGTGCTAATTTTTCTTTGCAGCACCGAGCATTCATCTCCAACACATAATGCTCTGAGGGTTCATCCATGCTGCAGCATGTCTCAGAATGTCCTGCCTTTTTAAGGCTGAACAATATTCTATTCGATGTACACAACACATTTTTGTCTATTCTTCATCTATTGATAGACATTTGGGTTGTTCCCACCTTATAGCTGTTGTGAATAATACTGCTATGAACATGGTTACACAAATATCTCTTTGAGAACCTGCATTCAATTATTTTGGGTATATACCCAGAAGTGAAATTGCTGGATATTATGGTAATTCCATTTTTAATTGTTTGAGGGATTGCCATACTGTTTTCCAAGCGGCTGTACCAGTGGCACTTATTCATAAATTTGACAGCACATTAGGCCTCACATGGGGAGAGTTACAAATTACTGATGCTTGGATCCCACCTCCAAAGTTTGATTTGATTAGCATAGGGTATGACCTGGACATCAGAAGTCTTAAAAACTCCCCAAGCGACTCAAGTATGTTGCAACCTTGGAGAACCATGTCTTGTCCTTTGCTTCTATCTGATAAAATTCCAAGCGGCTTTGCTGGGATGAGGGGCTTCCACCTAAACGGCCCTTTATGGTGGGATCTGCAGTGTCTGTGCTGCCATATGGCGCAGCTCACAGCTCCCAGGCAGCGTCTACTCCCAAATCACCAAGCGCATCATGTCCTCATTAGCCATCAATAGGAAGACAACTATGACCCCAATGGCTTTGAAGTCAGAGAACTTCAGAGCATGCAGACCTCAATTACAACCTGCTCCTCTTTTTTTTTATTAATTAAAAAAAGGGATCTTTACTTCAAAGGAAATTTTACCTGGAATTCCTTTATATAAAGTAGATCAAAGCAGAATTATATTCTGTTCACAGGAATGAGAAGGCGGCACTGGAGCACCCCCAATACATGATGCCATCCCCATGCCCCTGTTGTGCTCCCCAAAATCCTTCTCTAATTTAGTCTAAACCCCTCATTTCTCCCATAAGAAAACCAAGGCCCAAGGAAGTAAATGACGTGTTCAAGACCACGCACCTGGGCCGGGCGCAGTGGCTCACACCTGTAATCCGAGCACTTTGGGAGCCCAAGGCAGCTGGATCACCTGAGGTCAGGAGTTCAAGACCAGCCTGGCCAACATGGAGAAACGCTATCTCTACTAAAAATAAAAAAATTAGCTGGACGTGGTGGTGGCCGCCTGTAATCTCAGCTACCTGGGAGGCTGAGGCAGGAGAATCGCTTGAACCAGGAAGGCAGAGGTTGCAGTGAGCCAAGATCGAGCCATCGCACTCCAACCTGGGTGACAAGAGTGAAACTCCATCTCAAAAAAAAGGAACAGACCATGCACCTGGCAAAGCACACTCAGCTCTCCGTCTCCCCAGGAGAGCACCCCTCTTCTAAGGCATCCCTTTTCTAACCTGGGCGAGCTGCAGGGTTGGGTGCATTATGGACAGCTTAAGCACTGGTCCATCATACAACAGAACTAAGCAGATGCCTCAACATAATCCTGCCCTGTAAAAGTTCTTGTGTTACAGGGTGTTCTGTCAATGGCTATACTGTATTTTGAACCACAAAGTCCTGTTTGGGGAAGACACACCGGCAAGGAATGACCACCGCGCTGACCTAAGGTTATTTTTTAAAAAATAAAATCGGTGTTGAATTAGTTGACCTCATCCTTCTGGTTCCTTCCTACATTCCGTCTCTGTTCATTTACAGTCTCTAGATGGTACAAAATTCATACAGGTCCACAATCCCTAAGCTACCACTTTCATTTCCAGAAGGCTCTGAAATCCAGAAATTCTTTTTGGGGGCGCAGGGCGGGGAGACTTACTTGGCAGCAAACCCTGGCCGGAACTGACATGATGCTATTTATAGTCTTTATTATCTCAGTTAGTGTGAATATTTATACACTCCACCACAGGAATATTAATGGGTTTACAGGGTGCTGAGCCAGGCCCCACTAGGAATGTTCTGGAATATACAAAAGAGGCATCACATTGCCCATTAAAAAAAATTTTTTTTTAAAATTCCCTAGGACTTCTGGCCCCAGCAATTCTAAGCAAGCTTTATGGATGAGTACGAAGATCACCATGCCTACAGCCAAGACAAACTGCCACCATCCACGAAGAAGCCAGCTTGTCCGACTTCTACTTTTCTTGCGCCATGACTCTGTCTCCCAACCTTTGTGAATAGAATTGTCCCCTGTCTATAAAATCCTATCTAGGCTGGACATACTTGTCTGATAGTGGTTCTAGCTGTGGAACAGTGGACTGTTTCTGGTTGCGTTTTCCTTCATGAAAATATTCTCTTCCCTTTTGAGGTCCTGTTCTCTGCAAAGGAACAGGAGCTGATGAAATAGAATAATTCATATAAAGAATGGAAAAATGTATTAGTTCACCCTCCATGAACGAGATGTCTGCATTTGTAACAGATGAATTTTTTTTTTCACTTTTTTTTTTCTTTTGAGATGAAGTCTTGCTCTGTCACCCAGGCTGGAGAGCAATGGTGTGATCTCAGCTCTGCAATCTCTGCCTCTTGGGTTCAAGCAATTCTTGTGCCTAAGCCTCCCGAGTAGCTGGGATTATAGGAGCCTGCCACCATGCCGGCTAATTTTTCTATATTTAGTAGAGGCCAGGCTTATCTCGAACTCCTGACCTCAGGTGATCTGCCCGCCTTGGCCTCCCAAAGTGCTAGGATTATAAGCGTGAGCCACTGTGCCCAGCCCACTTTTTGTTTTTAATTGTGGTAAAATACACAACTTAAATTTTTGCCACCTTAACCTTTTTTATGTTTATTTTAGAGACAGGGTCTCACTCTGTCACCTTGGCTGGAGTACAGTGGCCTGATTATAGCTCACTGCAATCTTGAACTCCCGGGTTCAAGCAATCCTCTCGCTTCAGCCTCATGAGTAGCTGGGACTACAGGCATGAGCCACCATGCTGGTGAATTTTTTAATCTTTTTGTAAGGATGGGGTCTTGCTGTGTTGCCCAGGCTGGTCTCAAACTCCTGGCCTCAAGTAGTCCTCCTGCCTCTGCCTCCCAAAGTGTTGGGATTACAGGCATGAGACACTGCCCCTGGACTATCTCCCTCATCTTTCATCTTCAAGTGTACAGTGCAGTCGTGTTCAATATATTCACGTTGTTGTGCTAATCTTCAGAACATTCTCATACTCGACGAACAACAAATCCCCATTTTCCCTCCTCCTAGCCCCTGACAAACATCATTCTATTTTCTGTCTTTATGAAGCTGACTAGTCTAGACGCCTCATGGAAGTGGAATCACACAGGAGTTGTCTTTTGGTGACTGGCCTATTGTACTAGGTGTGGTATCCTCAAGGTGCATCCATGTGACAGGATTTCTCTCTCTCCCTCTGAATCTCTCTCTCTCTCTCTGTCTCTCTCTGTCTCTCTTTTTAAAATGGACTTTTGCTCTGTCACTGCGCTGGAGTGCAATCATAGCTCACTGCAGCCTTGAACTCCAGGGTCAAGTGATCCTCCATCCTCCCACCTCAGCCTCCCAAGTAGCTGGGATTACAGATGTGCACCACCATGCTCAGCTAATTTAAAAAATTTTTTGTAGAGATCTGGTCTCCCTAAGTTGCCCTGGCTGGTCTTGAACTCCTTGGACCTTAAAGCGTCTTCTGCCCTAGGCGAAGAAGCAATCCTCCCTCCTTGATCTCTCAAAACATTTAGGATAACAGGCGTGAGCCACCATGCCCAGCCAGGATTTTTCCTCTTTCCAAAGCTAAACAACATTCCACTGTATACACCACATGTTGCTCCTCCATTCATCCGTCATGGGCTCCTGGGTTGCTTCTACCTTTGGCTTTTGTGACACCCCCTTATGAGTTGAGCATTTTCATCACACTTCTCTCTGCCATTATAACCTCACAGAGAAGGGGAAAGCAATGTCGTCCGGGGAGGGAGGAGTTTCCCCGGAAAAGAGGAAGGGAGAGTGTACCTTTTGCGCCCCATGGATTCTAGAAAGAGGAAGAAGGCTCACCTCAGTATCCACACTACCTTCCCAGGGAAGGTGGAAGCGAAAAGAAAGATGAATGTTCGTGGGCACGGGGCTTGAACTTTCCTATCTGAACAAAACCCCAGAAGTGGGCAGACTCTTTAGATTCCAGAGGGTAGAGTCGGGAAGGTTGTTAGGCTGTGGGAATGGTGCATGGGACTTGGTGGCTTGCCTTCCGGGACGTGGCAGGAGATGACAACAGCGATCACTTCGGAAGTGTCGTGGGCAACAGGGTAGCAGCAGTAAACAGTGTCTGGGAAGATAAGCTTGAGGCAGCGCCCTTGGCTTTTGGCAACAAGAAGCTCAGGGCAAGATAGGGCAGAAGACGCTTTAAGGTCCGATGAGTGAACTGAAGCCTGGAGTCAGGATGAAGAAGTCCCATGCACGGGGACCTCACAACCATGGGCAAATGACCAGGCCACAGGCTGCAGGAGTGGGAACTAAGATATCCCTAAAAAACAAAAAGGGCTGCTCACCCCTCCACGGCCTGGAGCAGATTCCAGCAGCCACACTGCCACAGGCTCCGGCCACCATCATCCTGCAGATTCCATGGGTATTCAAAGTCCCCTCTCTCCACTGCCTTAAAGACACAGCACCTGTCTCCACACACACACCTGGCAGCCATCACCCTTTAGGAAGGACGGACAAGGGGCAAAACAGTCCCTAAGGAGAGCACACCTCCCAATAGGGAGCCTTGAACGCAGCACAGAGAGGATCTATTACATTGCAAGGGGACAGAGCATAGTGGGTGCTGTTGGTGCCATGCCCAGGTCTCCTTGACCAGCGGGTGCATCCAGCTGCTTCAAGTGTTGCAGGGAACCTCAATGTGTGGTCGTGGCTTTCTCTGGACTGTCGCCTCTGCCGTGGAAGCTGCCACACCTGCAGACACCTGGGAGGTTGCGAGGCCCAGCCCTCTGCCTGAAGGCAGCTAATGGCCTGCAGATGTGGAAGCACAAAACCCTAACCCCCTTGTCTCAAGGTGGAGCCAACTCCCTAGTACCATTCCAGCCCCCGAGCCCCTAGAGGGTCAGGTAGAAGCTGAGCGCCCCTGGTCCACACCTCTCAGCCCCTCCCCAGCTCTCTCTTGCTTCCTTCACCAGGTCAGGGGCACTGGAGCCTGGGTCTCAGGCTCTGCTTCCAGGGAACCCGACCCAACACATACACAATTTGCTGCTACTCTGTTCTTACCACATTGTGTGGAGGCGCCTAAGAATAAAGAATAGTGTTTTCTTTACGCAGGTGAGTGTGGTGAGAGTGAATCTGTAACTGACTCCGCTGTGTAGTTAAACAATCTTTTCAGGCAAAAATGACTCCCATGAGGGCTTTAACAGGCCCTGGAGGGGGATCCCGGGGGAGGCCATGTCGGGGCAGGCGGTGGCTCCACACTGGCCTTTGCCTGCTGGCGAGTGGGAGGGTGCTGTGCTGGTCTGTAACCCAGACCTCCCAGGAGGTTTGTTTTCTGTTCCCACCAGAGTAGGGTTGCCAGATTTAGGTAATAAAAATGTCAGAGGCCCAGTGAAATTTGAATTTCAGATAAACACTACATAACTTTTTAGTATAAGCATGGCCCAAGTATTTCACAGACTGTACAGAAGAGGTTTTTTTCTTGTTTATCTGAAATGTAAATTTCACTGGGCATCCTGATGTCATCCGGCGCCCCCCGCCCCTGCCCCAGCCCCAACACTCCCACATGGCCTGACTCAGCAGAATCCCCCAGATCTGCCCACACGCCAGTCACTGCCTGCCCAGGAAGCTGCAAGGGTCCGAAGTTCTTCCTGCTGGGATTCCACTTGCTGGCTCTGCCACCATTAGGCCAGGCAGTTATTCTACCCTGCCTGGATCTGATGAAAGCCACAGACTGATGAGGCTCGAAGCTAAAGGGGACACAAGATGATAATACACAGCATGAGAGATCACTGCAGCAGCCTGTCACTCAGAAGTCACCTCGGAGGCAAGCACCAGTGTGGATGTCAGCTTGTCCCTGCTCACGCGGAAAGAAGGTCTGGTGCCCGCCTGGGCTCACCCTGGGACTAGGAACAGGGTAAGGATCACAGGCAAGCAGGAGAAACAGAACCGAGTCAAGCTGGTGAGTAAGGTGGCTAACGGTGGCTGAGCACCTACTATGCGCCTGCCTCTGTATGGTCACTGTCACACGTAGTCCTCCAAATGAATTCTGCAGCATTGATGAACTGTTTCTATTTTAAGAGATGTGGAAACAGGCCCAAAGAGGCAAAGGGGCCACCTAGCTATAAAAGGCAGTGATGAGCTATAGGCTAAGATCTGGGTGGTTCCAAAGCCCAGCTCTTCTCTCTGCAGGACAGGAGTCAGAAAAACAAGGACAGTTTTAGCAGATGCTGTCCCTGTCCTGCCCATGTCCCCCAAAGGCTCACGATTCCCATGGTGGCTCTTTGCCCTGCAAGTGGGCAGGGCTGGGGACGGGACACCCTGGAAGCAGCCCCTGGCCAGGAAGATCCAACCTCACACCCCTCAGGTGGGACAGCTCTGGAACCTGTCCCACAGTAAGTGGCATCCAGACATCCCCAGTGGGAGGGAACTCCCAGTGCTCATGGTGGTAACTGCTCAAGGCCACCTTCCCTTCCCTGCCTCACTTCCTCACTCTCTTCCTCATGGGACCAGCATCCCTTTCCATGTCAACTACTTGCACTGCAATTAGATTCTCAGATCAGTGACTGGGAAACCCAACCTAAGAGAGTAGCTCATGCTTATCCAGGCTTACCAAGGCACGGTGCTAAGCTCTGCACCAAGATCATCTCATTTCATCCACCCACCCACCCTTGGGATGAGATAGGTTCTATGATTACCCCATTTCACAGATAAGATAAATTAACTGACCTATGGCATTGCCAGGCCTCAAACTGAGTGGGCCTCAGCCTAACGTCTGTGTTCTCAACCACTGAAGCATTAAGAAAGGCTTCCATTGAACTTCTGGGCAATCATTTTCTCTCCTTCTAGCTTTGGGGTGATTTCCTCTGCTTGGGTGCAAATATAAGCAGGGGATGCAGCAGTTGTTGCCCAGCAACAAGGGGGCATCTTGTGTATAGGCGGAGCTGCGCAGTGATGCGGCGTTTTAAGTGTTGCCTTCATTCCATTCACAGGATACCAAAGGCTGATGTGTCTTGTACTTACCTCCTGTTCTTTGCCGGACGGAATGCCCCGCCCAAGATTTAACTTTCCTTTAATCCTCTGCTCTCACACTGTGTGTGTGTGTGTGTATGTGTGTGTGTGTCCTGTCCTCACTGGCTGGGCCTCAGCATGGGGCTTCTGAAGCCTCCTAAGGACCAAGGCAGCTGAGTCCCTCCAGCCCTCCAGGTCCACATGTCTCTGACTGTGAGGGTGTGAGTATGTGCATCTGTGAGTCTCCGTTACAGAAATCGGCTCTAAGAGACTAGCCTGATCTTCCCAAATGCAAAGACCTACTTAAGACCCTTTCAAAAGAAAATCACTAGCCTTGCTGGCTCTGGCTTCAGAAAAGGGGTCTGAGCAAGAGTTCTATCTGTCTCATTTCTCTCCATTCAAAGCCAAATTATCAGGGTTGTAAAGAAAGGATTTCCCAGATTGTCATTGCTTTCTGTGATTGCATTATCACCTGAGCAGTAGCTTGCAGAGACCATAGATAGGAGTTTCAGTAATTTCTACACAGCTTTTGGTGTTTTATGGCATCAGAAGATAAGCTTGCCATTTGTAAATGTGCCTGTGGACAAAAGCATACACACATTCCTTGGGAGGAAAAGCATCTGTGCTTCCACGCCTGAGCAGGGTGGTGTTCTGCCTCTACTAAGGGTCAGTTTCAACGCTGGATTGTTGGGAAAGAGTTTAAGCTGGAAAAAAGATCTCAGTTTCAATGACCTTCTTAAAATCAGCCAGCCTTTGAGCATCAATTAAAAGTTCAAATCATGGGTTGCAAATGAAAAAGCCAGAGGGACCAGGCAACTTTAAAAAATAAAACAGTGAAGAAAACAGTGCAAGGGCATGGATAAATGAGGATTAACACTGGACATCCACCGGGGAGGTCACAAAAGTGCTGTGGACCCTGTAGCTGACTGGGGTCCCACACCCCATCTAAAGGAGGCCACCTCTTTCTGGAATGTGGGTCCCATGTGACCTGATCTTGTGGGTCTTTTCAAGAGAAGCCCAACATTTCGATTTTTCCATACTAGTACCCAATTTTTAAATGTTGGGAAGTCATTCAAATATTTATAATGCTGTGTGGACCCAACAAAACAAAGCCATGCCACAGTTTGCCTCTCCTGCTATAGACCTTCCTTCAAGAAAAATGCCCCCTTGCACATATAAATACAATTTGACATCATATTTCAGGCTTTTGTGGATCAGGGATCTCAGGTTACCAGCCTCTGTACTCAAGGGTTTGTTTGTTTTTGTTTTGAGATGTATCCCTCTGTCACCCAGGCTGGAGGGCAGTGGCATGATCTCAGCTCACCGCAACCTCCACATCCTGGGTTCAAATGAGTCTCCTGACTCAGCCTCCTGAGTCAGCCTCATGAGTAGCTGGGATTACAGGCATGTACCACAACACCTGCCTAATGCTTTTTATTATTATTATTATTATTATTTTTAGTAGAGGCAGGGTTTTGCCATGTTGGCCAAGCTGGTCTCAAACTCCTGACCTCAAGTCATCTACCTGCCTCAGCCTCCCAAAGTGCTGGGATTACAGGCATGAGTCACCATGCTCAGCCTGTAGTCAAGTTTTGATTCTTAGGAAACAATTTGGCTGAGGTGGGCTCAGTGGTACACGCCGGTAATCCCAGCACTTTGGGAGGCCAAGGTGGGCAGATCAGCTGAGGTCAAGAGTTTGAGACCAGCCTGACTAACGTGGTGAAACCCCATCTCTACTAAATACAAAAAAAACACCTGGGCATGGTGGCACATGCCTGTAATCCCAGCTACTCGGGAAGCTGAGTCAGGAGAATCGCTTGAACCTGGGAGGCAGAGGTTGCAGCGAGCCAAGATCATGCCATTGCACTCCAGCCTGGGCAACAAGAGCAAAACTCAGTCTCAAAAAAAAAAAAAAAATGAGTCAGGTGAACTTGGATGTGGTTTCCCCGGGACATGTTCTGGCCTTCCCCGTGAAAAACATCTACAAACAGGGACCGCCATTCTTCCCTCTGCTATACTTCTGCCTTCCTACTCAGGGGCCACACGCGACTCCCAGCATCTTCCCTGAAATCCCTGCTGGGATTTTCATCTCAAATGCATCTCCTGGTGAAGGTTTGATTTCCAGTGCTTGCAAACCCATCTGAAAGTACCAAAATGTGGTCCCCGGTCTCTTCCCACTGTGTGGCCCTTGAGTGTTGGTGGCATTTAGATGTTGATCAGTCATGCCTGGGGCTCTGGCTCTTCTCTAGATCTTTCGATATGCATATTCCACCCTGCTCACAGCATCTACTTTCCTGCACGGATTTTGGATAGAGTCACCTGGAAATGACCAAAGACACACATATGCCATCCCTCCTCCTTTACAGAGAAGACTTGAGAAAGCCCTTTGCACTGATCTGCACTCTGAGCCACTGCCATCTGCTCATTGAATGCTACCCCTCTCTCAGTGGCAGTGAAGAGGCAGGAGAAGCCGCTGTGCAGCCAGCTGGACCTGTGTTTGATCTTGGCTTTGCCCTTTACTTGGTGGATCTGTTCCCACCTCTCCATTCCCACCATCACATAAGGATCCCCTACTATGGATGGGCTGGGTGTCTTGCTAATTCACAGACATCTTATTTAATCCTCATTAACAAAGCTATGCTGTGGGAACGTATCTGAGCCCCATTTGCCAGATGAGGAAATGGAGACTTAGACAGTTTAGTAACATGCCCAAGATTATATACTTGCCTAGGATAAGAGCCAGAGCTTAAATCCTTCATGTTTAGCTCATACTTGTGAGTTCAGCCAACTAACAAACGGCTACTTTTCTCTTCTTGATCTATACGGGTCATGATCAACCCCAAGCCGGATCACTGAGTGGCTTAGAATGAGCTCATATGAAATGCCCAGACTAATGAGGGTCTCAAAGGTAATGTTGCTGTAATGATCACCCTCACGTCAGCATGCCCCAGCTCTGACCCACAATCTTTCCCTGGATTTAAAAGTGTGTACTTGACTCCAGGGACCTTCCTTTCCCTTCACCCTTCAGCCTAGCACTCTTGGTGTCTGTCTGTGCTGACTCTCTGGATTTGGCCAACCTTTGAACCCTTCAACCTCATCAACGCTACCACCTTGCCAGTTGGGCGGCTGTGTTTTCCTAAGTACAGACCCATGTGGCTTTCTGCACCTTTCAATAGTTCCCTCAGGCATGCAGCAGTGAGGGGCATGTCCCAGGCAGGGCTCGGGCACTCTGGGTGCCCATGGGCCCTCACAGGAGTAGTGCCGCAGAGGATCACAAACTCTTATCCAGGGATATATGGGAGAAAGGAAAACACACCCTGTCCAGCCCAGCCCCCAGCCGAGTAACCCTCACTGACACAATGTGGAACTGAGTTCTGCTCACATTCCAGACCCAGAGAATTGGGAGAAATCACAAATCTTTGCTGTTCTAGGCTGCTGTGCTCATGTTATTTTGTCAAACAGCAGAAATTACGGGGCCGTGACTGCCTCTCCTCCTCACTGAAGGGGGCGCTGTCCTGCAGGGTGTTCACGTGCCCTGGGCGCTGTGCTGGGCACTTTCTTCCCGTCAGGCACTGTTCCAGACACAGAGCTGGAATGGGAGAGGACAGATTGCATCCCTGCTCTGGTGAAAGTGGCATTCTTGCCCAGGGAGAGGGCAGTAGGCAAGAAAACCCACAGACATGATAACTTCAGAGAGATAAGGAGAAATTGGAGTGGGGCTGGGGGCACTATTAGATAAAATAGGGACGGTCTTTCTAAAGACACGTACTTGATCCAAGGCCCCCTGTTGAACAAGGGCAAACCACAAAATGATCAGAGGAAAAAGTGATGCTGGCAGAGAGAACAGCAAATGCAAAAATCGAGAAGTGCAGGAGGTCTCGGAGTGAAGGCAGAGGGAAGGGGAAAGCCAGGGGAGAGGAATGAGATCAGAGATGAAGTCACAAAAGTCAGCAGGGGCCAGAGCATCAGCGTCCAGCACATCAGCCACCGGCCACCCACGGCTGTGTCACCTAAGCTGCCATTTAAACAACGAGTGCAGCTCCTCAATCCCACTGGCCACATTCCAAGGGCCCCATGGCCTTGTGTGGCTAACGGCTATCATATTGTACAACACAGAGATAGAATATTCCCATGACAGGAGAAAGCTCTGTTGGCTGAGATGGCTATAGAATAAATCAGAAGCAGGTCAGATCCAGAGTTCAAGGTCAGACCATGCGCTCTTGGGCTTAGTACTCCATTAAATTTCTGGAGGTTCCAGTTCTCCCCAGGGTTAAATGAGGCTCTTTCAGCCCAACAGCGAGTCCAAATTATCCACAGCAAGAAGCCAAGTCCACAGGCAGTTGCATACAGGTCTTTTCCAAGGAGCATCAGCAATGCCTCATCCATGGAAACTGGCAGCAGAGGCCTGTGTAACTGACTTCTTTGCAACCTCATTTAAATTGCCAATTGGGGCTCCCTGTTGTGTAAAAAGAGCAGAGCGTGGCTACTATTTCAGGGCACCACGCAGAAGCGAGAGTGCCACAATTAGCCGAAGCTGCTTTCGATTAGCAGATTTTCTTCCTCGGTGCATAACATCTGTCTGTGTATAGACATCGCTCCATCTCATCCCGTCAGAGCGAGGAGCCAGGCCAGCAAACCAAGCAGGCCCACAGGGAGTTCAGCATCCATCAGGGCAGCATCCAGGAGGGGCTGGAAATAGCCACCGTGGAGCTTGGCACGTGGATGGCAGTTTATCTTAAAGAAAAGATAAGAAAGGAAAGTGCTTCCTCACACAAGCTGGGAGCCAGCAGATGGAGACATAAGTTTTCCTTGGGATTAGCAAGACCTGCTTTGTCATTTAGTATTTGTGACATCTCCACAAGTACCTGAACCTCTGGGGCAGTGACCTAACCATGCTTATCTGGGAAACATGGCGGATAGCACCCAACTCGTAGAGTTGGGGAGGAGTAAGTGAAATCATCTCTAGAAACACATTTGGCATGCAGTAGGCGCTCCATAAATGGTGCCTGAATCATAACCTTGATAGGAGAGAGCCAGGTGAACATGAGAGATGGGCACAGAGACATTTGATCAGCACTCAGGCCTGGCTCCTCTATTTGTTGAGTCAACACACGTTAACTCTGCAAATTGGCTCCGGAGCCTCAGCAAACTCCCTCAACCAGCCTAGATTCCTCTTTCCTACCTGGGGCCCGTAGCTGATCTCTATGGTTCCTTTTAGCTCTCCCTGCCTAATAGAAAGTTTGCAGCCCCGCTAAAGGCGTGACCCATCTGGGTTCAATCGCAGATGGTGGGCAAAGTATTAAGACCCAGAATCCTACAATCACGGATTTGGAAACAGCCTTTAAAGATCTTTTGGTCCAGCTCCCAGCTGATTACAAGAATCCTGTTCCTTTCCATGCTGACCGAAGAGCCCTGGCCTGCATACTTTCGCTGCCTTGCAAAGCAGCCCTTTCTCTTTTCAGAGAGCTCTAATTTTGGAGACAGTCGATAGAGAGTGAATGCATGTTCCAGGTTAATGTCCCTCTTTCAATATGGAGCCCAGCCCAGAACAGTCTTCAGTTTCCCTGTCTGTAGAATGAGCCTGAGAACACCTACTTCAGAGGTCAGAAGTAAGAGCAATAATGGCCGGGCACTGTGGCTCACGCCTGTAATCCCAGCACTTTGGGAAGCCGAGGCGATAGGATCATGAGGTTAAGAGACCGAGACCATCATGGCCAACATAGCGAAACCCGGTCACTACTAAAAATACAAAAATTAGCAGGGTGTGGTGGCGCACACCTGTAGTTCTACCTAGTCAGGAAGCTGAGGCAGGAGAATCGCTTGAATCCCAGAGGCGGAGGTTGCAGTGAGCCTAGATTGCACCACTGCACTCCAGCCTGGCAACAGAGTGAGATTCTGTCTCAAAAAAAAAAAAAAGAAAAAATAAAAATAAAAACCAGCAATAATGCAGGTGGCAGGTCTGGCACAGGAAGGGCAGCGTTTGCTCGCTTTCTCCTCTCCAAATTGAATCTGCTGCAGGTCAGGGAATCACAGGTTGCTCTCATGCTGTCCCCTCTACTGTTTTCTTGTTTTTTTTTTTTTCCTTTTCCAGTGAAGCCTAAGATGGGCTAAAATGTTCTAACCATGCTTGGTGAACCACTGGCATCTTGGACTTGTGTGTGAAACAAAGGTTAGCTTCAGCCCATCACATTTAAGACTAAGGAGGGTTGGCAAAGCCTAAGGGTAAGAGATTTCTCTTATCACCCCCCCCCCCACCTCTCTTTGTACCTTATAGTCAGGGCAAGCCAGGAGCCTTCTCAAAATCAAAGGGTCCCTACAGAAGCCACTCCTGTGTGAGAGAAGGGATGTTGCTACAGCTGTGTGGACGTGTTGGCACTCACAGATGGTGAATGGACCATGGACAGACTGCTGGGAAACAGGAATGAGCCATGGTGGGGAGGCGGCTGTGCCTCCTGGGGCCCAGAGCGGGTCCCCACTATTTGATGTAGAAGGCCTTGGGCCTCAAAGTACCCTCGACCGAGTGCGGGTGGCCCAGCTGGGAAGAGCCAGCATCCTCTTTGAGAGATGGCTGTAGCCTCTGTCCCCAGCCCCTCTATCTTAGATTTTGCCCACTTTCCCGGGGTCCTAATCCATCTACTCATTTCCTGTCACCATCCCAAAGCTCTCTTACTGTCCCAAAGGAAAGGAACCAATTATATATATACCAGAGGGTCACCAGGAGGTAGATTTAAAAACATCCAAAGCAGGAAGGCCTTTTACAGAAAGGAAGGGCCATCATACACATTTTGGATGGAGGTGGCTGCACCAGTGACTGCGCCAGCTACCTCTGTTCATGCTGCTGTGTGGTGTGTCATTTGGCCAGTGGCTGTCCCTGACCTCAGTTAGGGCTAGAAGTGATGCTCCAGTGAATTTGCTATCTGAGAGCCTGGCCTCTCTGCTCTGTCTATTAAGAACACAGGTGACCTTTGCCCAGGGAGCTGGTGCAGGTGGTAAGCCGAGTCTTAGGGGAGACTAGAGTACCGCCTCCCACAGCTGGTGACCCAGCAGGAGGCTCAGAAGGGGTGTGTCCATCAGATGAGTCAGCTTTCCTAGGAAGAGTCTGGGGCCTGTCCCGGCAAACCCCCGACCAGCAGTTTGGCCCATCTAAACCTGTGTGAGAATGAGATCCCAAAGTGCTAAGCCAGCCAGCTATTGGCTGTATCTCCTTCCATGCTGCTTGGGGAAGTTCTGAATACTCACCAGGTACACCTGATAAGCCAGTGGTGGCCGGCAGTTTGTCCTAGTCACCTTGGATCTGGAACTGCAGGCCAGAGGTTGAGCTTACATCCTAGGCCCATGGGGCAAATCAGTCTCAAGATCCTGAATGGACTACATTGTGATGTCACACCGCAGGTTGGGGTTGGGAACAAGAAGGGCTGCTGTGGCTGCTGGCATCAGAGCACAGGGCAGAGCAGGAGCAAGAAGAGCCTCTCCAGAAGCAACTGGCCTGTCTAGGTGCTGTTCTCAGCTGGGGTTGCTGGAAGGAGTGAGGGGTGCCTGCTATACAGAACACATCAGCCTGAAAGACTGCCTATGGATCCACCTGCTGCCTCTTGCTGCCATGGTTCCTATTCTTACCTGGCCTGGGTCAGTTCAGTTAAACCAAGCACATCCTTCATACCTTTTTCCCACACACAGTGACTTTCGTGGGTGCCCCCAGCTCCTTGTACATCTTCTGTGATAGACTTAAAATCCCAGGGCAGCTTTTTCTTCTACTGATATACCTGTGACTTTCCCCCTACTGCCCATCTGGTAGGGACTTAAGGCAAGAGAAGTAACTTAAATATTAGCTCAGGAAAACAAGCAGAAACATATATCCTCCCACCTTCAAGTTAAATTCAACACAGGTGTCTTTTGGGTTATCTTCTATAGTATATATGCCTGGACTACTTTCCATTGTTGGTAATTGATAACTTGGTACAATGTATATTTACTAAGCCCAAAAAGAAAAGAAAAACTCAAAAAGGGGGCAAAATATAAAAAGTTTCTGAAGGTCCCATCCACTTTTGCCATTGGTGCTTGAGATTGGGGGTAGAGGAGTTCTAATCAAGAGCAAATGGCTTCACTTTGGAAACTGTTGGGTTGCCCTAAATTTTAGAGTCCAAAACAGTGGGTCTTAAACTTCAGGTTGCATTAGAATGACCTGGAAGACTTGTTAAAATACAGATTCCTGGGCCCCACTGCCACAGTTTCTGATTCAGTAGGTCTCAGGTAGAACGCAGTAATTCACATTTCTTACAAGTTCCCAGGTGACACTGAGGCTGCTTGCTCTGGGACTACACACTTTAAGAACATGTAAGGGTTCTGGTCTCTTAGGTTTGATCCTGAAATAGTACTGCCAGCTGATGGCAGTATTTGGGGGTTGCTGGAGAATAAACAGGAGCTGTAGCTTTGGGGCCAAAGCTGGCTGAGCTCTCTGGGTTCAACCAGCACGCTTTATTGAAGATCTGTTCATTGCCAGAACCAAGCCACGTTTTGGGGAAGCACAGCTGACACTGTCAGTGCCCTGCCCATACCCTCTTAGCCTTGCAACTTCATCGTACAAAGGTTGCCTGACTCCCAGCTGTCAGCACCTGCATATCTTTGCTTGGGGGCTTTCTCCAGCTGCTGGAGTCCGCCCTGCCTACAAGAAGGGCAGCTGCAAGTTCCAGAAATTAAAGCCTCCCAGGAATGTCCTCATTCAATGACTATTAGCAGTTGGTGGATAAGTACCCCAGCTCCCTCCCTGCTCAGGTGGAATAACTTGGAGGCATGCTCTGCACTGTGTCCCAGAGGACCCACAGGACCGAGCCTTAGGTGTCTATGCTAGGCCATTCTTCTGTTGCTATAAAGAAATATCTGAGGCTTGGTAATTTCCAAAGAAAAGAGGTTTAATTGGCTCACAGTTCTGTAGGCTGTTCAGGAAGCATCATGCCAGCATCTGCTCCGCTTCCAGTGAGGCCTCAAGGAGCTGACAGTTACGGCAGAAGGCGAACAGGGAGCCAGTGTTTCACATGGCAAGAGTGGGAACAAGGCAGAGGAGGTACCACACACTTTTAAACAATCAGATTTCACAATAATTCACTATCATGAGGACAGCACCAAGATATTTACAAGAGATCTGCTCCCAGGACCCAAACACTGCCCACCAGGCCCCATCTCCAAAATTGCAATCACATTTCAACATGAGATTTGGAGGGGACAAATATTCAAACCATATCAGTGCCCACAGTGGCAACTGGCTTGCTAACACACCCCACATTGCTGCTCCCATCCCCTGCCTCACCTCCCCACTCCACTACCTGTGTTTCCTGGGATCAACTTGCAAATAAACTACTTCCACTCAAATCCTTGTTTCAGGTCTGCTTCAGAGGGAACCCAAACTAAGACTTTTATAAATAAGAAATAGTGGCTCTTCTTTATAAGTTCACATTTAGATGGAGAAAGTACATAAACTGGCTTGGTATAATTCAGAACGTGGTGATTGTCAGGTCTCAGGGCAGATGGAGGTGTTCTGCTGGTTGGCCTTTGCAGTATCATCAAGAATCTCTTGAGGAAACACATGAGCTGATATGCTCAGGGGGAGGCCTGGCAACCTGGCCCAAAGGCCTTTTCTTCCGCACAGGGAGGCCTGAATGTGCTACCCCCAGGGGATTGATTTGTAACACAAATTCTTTCCATTTCCCTGGAAAATTCCTCTGGAATAAGCATATGGAGGTGGAGCTAGCACCATATAAAATATGGCTCTTGTTCATGCTTTTGGGGGAGTTTCAGGTGCGTGAAGACTCGCTAGGGATATCCGCTGGCCTCTTAGGATTAATATGCTATCCTAGGTGCTCTGCCCAGTACTGTGCTATGCCCAGCCTCACACCTGCACTATGGTAGGATTAATCCAACTCTGCCATTGCATTTGCAGTGGGCCTTAATTTCTAACCTAACTCCTTCCACGTTCTCCACTCTACCATCATCATCATTATTATTATCACCATCAGACCTCCTAGAGAGATCCAAATGAAAACACCATATGGTGAGAAAGTACTCTTCAAGTCCAGTTCCAGCCTTCCAGTCAGACACAGCATGTACTGAAATTCTGGAATTGCCACCAAAAAGATCCAATCTCTGCTTGGCTGGTCATTCACACAAATCACTCTTGGGCAACATGGCACCCAGAGTTGTTTTCCTCCACATTTCAACTTGGGTTAGAGGAAGAATGAAGTCTACTGTACCAGAGCATTGCATCAATAACAGTATCAACATTTTCAGCATTACCCAGGACTCATAAAATTGCCTCAAATAGCCTTTAGCTCTGCCTCTAGAAAAAAAATTGCAACTATAAAAACACTTACCTGGCCAGGCGTGGTGGCTCACGCCTATAATCCTAGCACTTTGGGAGGCCGAGGCAGGTGGATCACCTGAGGTCAGGAGTTCAAAACCAGCCTGGCCAACATGGCAAAACCCCATCTCTACTAAAAATATAGAAAATTAGCCAAGTGTGGTGTTGCATGCCTGTAATCCCAGCTACTTGGAAGGCTGAGGCAGGAGAATAACTTGAACCTGGGAGGCAGAGGGTGCAGTGAGCCAAGATCACGCCACGGCACTCCAGCCTGGGTGACAGAGCAAGACTCCATCTCAAACAAAACAAATGAACAAAAAAACACTTACCTGTGAAAAAATGTTTGACATCATTAGTGATAAGGGAAATGCAAATTAAAACCTCTGCATGCTCACCAGAATGGCTAATATTAAAAACAGCAACAATACTAAGTGTTGACAAAGATGCAGGGCAACTGGAACTCTCACATAATGTAACATAATATAACCACTTTGGAAAATTGTCTGGTAGTTTCCTGTAAAACTAAACATAAAGACTTACCCTATGACCCAGCATTCTACTCCTGGGTATTTACCCAAGACAAATGAAAACATGTCTATAGGCTAGGGGTGGTGGCTAATGACTGTAATCTCAGTAATTTGGGAGGCCGAGGCAAAAGGATTACTTGAGGCTAGGAGCTCAAGACCAGCCTGGGCAATATAGCAAGACCCGATCTCTACAATAAATAAATAAGAAAAAAGAAAACATGTCCAAAAAAAGATTTGTGCAGGAATGGTCATAACAAGTTTATTCGTTATAGCCCCAAACCAAAAACATCCAAACGTCCATTAACAGGTGAATGTACATTCTTATAATGAATTATTAATCAGCAACAAAAGGAACAAAGTATTGATGCATATATAATAACATGATAAACCTCAAAAACATTATGCTGAGCAACAGAGGCCAGACATAAAAGAGTAAACACATGGTTCCATTTACATGAAGTCCTGGAAAAGGCAAAACTGATCTGAGGCTACAGAAATAAGGGCAACAATTGCCTGGAGTTGGGGATGAGAGAACAGGCTAAACAGCACAGGTGACTCTGTGGGACGAAGGGAATATTCCAGATCTCTAGCATGGTGACGATTACTCAGGTGTACACATTTGTCAAAATTCATCGACTTGTACACTTAATGTGTGAATTTTAAAGCACGTAAATGACATCTCAATAAAGGTGACTATATACACGTATATGGATATGTGATGTGTATATGTGTAATGTGTAATACACACACACACACACACACACATACCCCCTTAGGTTTTTCTAGGGTAAAAAATCTAGAAAGAATACACGAAAATGTGCAAGTGGTTGTGTTTCACAGATGAGATTATAGATATTTTTTTCTCTTCTTAAATTCACCAAAATTTTACCTACGTGATTCTACTTTTTTTTTTTTTTTTTGAGACAGTGTTTCACTCTGTAGCACAGGCTGGAGTGCAGGGTTGTGAACATAGCTCACTGCAGCCTTGACCTCCCAGAATCAAGTGATCCTCCTGCTTCAGCCTCTCAAGTCACTACAGATATGCACCACCATGCCCAGCTAATTTTTTTTTTTTTATCATTGTTTGTAGAGATGGGGTCTTCCCTATGTTGACCAGGCTGGTCTCAAACTCCTGGGTTCAAGTAATCCTCCAGTCTCAGCCTCCCAAAGTGCTGGGATTACATCACCACACCCAGACTTACTTTTTAAATAATAGAATGAAAAATATTCTTTTTTTTTTTTTAATTATGGGCTGCTAAAGGCAAGTGCTTATGGTGGTCTATAGCAACTCTGGAGCTGTACAAACAGAGTCCTTGGTCAAAGTCCCTGTCCCACTACTTCCTCCTTTTATGACCTAAAAGAAGTTATTTCCTGAGCCTCAGTTTTCTTATCTATAGAATTGGTTTGTTGGGATGAGTGGATTAGGATAGTGCATGTTCAAAGCCCTCTGCAGGTAGGGTGTGGTGGCTCACACCTATAAGCAAAGCACTTTGGGAGGCTGAGGCAGGAAGATTGCTTGATTCCAGGAGTTCAATACCAGCCTAGACAACAGAGTGAGACCCTGTCTCTACAGAAAAATTTTTAAACAATTATCCAGGCATGGTAGCACTAACCTCTATTTCTAGCTACTTGGGAGGCTAAGGGAGGAGAATCACTTGAGCCTGGGAGGTAGAGGCTACGGTGAGCTGTGATGGCACCCACTGCACTCCAGCCTGGGCAACAGAGCAGGAAACTGTCTCAGAAAAAAAAAAAAAGAAAAGAAAAAAGAAAAAAGCCCTCTGAAAACTATAAAACACTACAATGTTAGATGGAATGTTTCACATAATAAATTATAAATCCAGCCCTTGCCTTTGCTTCTGACCTCTTAACCCCTTGCTCATGAGCACTACTTCCTCACCAGCTTACACTCAGTTCCTAAGATTGTCAAATCCATTCCTGCCTCAGGGCCTTTGCACGTGCCGATCCCTGCGCCTAGAAGACCTCTGCCCCCACATCGTCCCACAGCTGGTTCCCTCAAGTGACTCAGATTTCAGCTCCTGTGTCTCTTGGGGCTTTTCCTAAGCATCCCAAAATAGCCTCCTCCGGCTCAGTCCCATCACTCTGTTTAATGGGTACTTGAAATGGTCTTGGTTTTGTGCTGACTGTCCACCTCCCAGTCCACACCTCCTTGTGGAGAGGCTTTGCGTCCGTTTTGTTCGCTGCTGTATGCCCAGCCCCTGGAGCACAGTAGGTGCTCAAAAATCATTAACTGAATGAATGAACAAGCACTTATTGACAATTAGGCCACACGTTGTATGCATTCATTTCAATCTGCCAATTCATCGCAACAAGGAAAGACTGTGAGGCGAGCGCTGCTTGTTCCCACCCCAGTGGCTGAAGGAATCTGGCCAAGACGTGCCCGTTGGCCGCAGATCTGAATGCTTGCCACTGCCCGTCAGGCTCCAAGTTGGCCACCGTGGTGTGAGGATGGGGGAATAAGGAGGGCATTGTGCTGCCTGCAGAGACACATTCTGAAGAGAAGTCAGGAAAGCACCTCCTCTGACTGGACACACCTCACCAAGCCAGGTGATTTGTTCTTGCCTCCTTTCCCCCTGTCTCTTCCCCACTGTGGACAAGGAAATCAGACAAATCTGCCTTACCTTTGTTCCACGCAGCGTTCAGTGCGGGGTTGCTTTAAAGTTCTTGTGCTGCATAAACCTTGCCAATGCCACAGTGGAATTTTCTAAGCCATGCCAAAGATGGAGCTCATTAATTTTCGTGCCTGAAAGAAAGAAAACACTTCTTTGGAAATTGGCGTGTTTAGCGCTCTGCTGAAGGAGGGTGAAACTTCCCTGCAAGGAAGATTATCTAGGTTTGTAGGTAGGTCATTCAGGGAAACACCAGCACTCTGCAAAAGACATCGTCCACGCTGATGGCCACCTGCTGCCTGCAGGGGACTTGAGCAAAGGCAGGAAAGCACTCCACTCCTCCCTAAAGTGCCCATTCAGTACATTTCCAGAAAGTTCTTCTGCCTTGTCTCTTCCCTCCTCTTCTGAAATGGCCATGGTTCCTGGAGACATTACACCTGAGTGCCAGCTTTTCAAAGTGGAGATCAGTCTGTGCCGATTCCCCAGGGCCTGGACCTGATGCTACCACAAAAATAAGCCAGAATCTTTTTATGCAATGGTAAGTAATTAAAAAAATTTTTTGTTACATCAAAACAAGGAATATGTCTTAGAAAATAGTGTAGAAGGGGAAAAAATTTAAAATATCACATCAGGGCGTTGGGATTTCTGGTGGTTTTTACATTATTCTTGATATCTTGTCCTGCGTTATCTGTATTATGCATTCAAATGTATTACTCTTATGTCATAAAAATAACAATGATATTATTTCCATTTTTAGAAAATCAGCTTATGTAGAAATAGCTTGGAGAAGAATAAAAAAGCACATGGGGCCGGGTGTGGTGGCTCACATCTGTAATCACAGCACTTTGGGAGGCTGAGGCAGACAGGTCACTTGAGGTTGGGAGTTTGAGACTGGCCTGGCCAACATGGTGAAACACAGCCTATACTAACAATATGAAAATTAGCTGGGCATAGTGGCTCATGCCTATAATTCCAGCTGCTCAGGAGGCTGAGGCACAAGAATTGCTTGAACCCAGGAAGCAGAGGTTACAGTGAGCTGAGATCGCACCACTGCACTCCAGCCTGGGCAACAGAGTAAAACTGTGTTGAAAGAAAAGAAAGAAAGAAAGAAAAAGAAAGAAAGAAAGGGAGGGAGGGAGGAAGGAAAAAATCATCTGGGTGTTTAATGGTAACTTCAACGTCTTCTTGGACAGATAGTTTAAAGGCCACACCCCTCCTTCGTGTCCACCTTCACTCTTGTATGACATTAGAGATATGTGGCAAAAATGCTTGAAAGGCATTGCATGGTGAGTCAGTAACACGTTAGTGCAAATTAGTGTACCTGAGGTCATCTCTCTCTCTTCCTCTTTCACACACACACACACACACACACGGCACCTAAAATTTCCTGAGAATCTGCAGACTCACTAGGAAATGGCACTGGAAGAAAGGATGAAAAGTTGCCTAAATTCAACCACCCAACCAAATTTTGCGCTGGTCTGGAGTTTTCTGACCTCAGTGACTAGTAGCATTTTGAAGAAGAGTACTGATGGGGCTGCAGGCTATGCGCTCATCCCTCTAAATGTAGTTTTTCTGCAGTGCACATTCAAATCAGAGGCTAGGACGACTCTGCTGAGCTGGGGCAGCTGGGCTGATTTATTAGCTGGCAGAAGGGCCTGCTGGACAAAAGAGAGGGAGCTGAACTCAATCGCCCTGGCACAACCTTTCTGAATTTTCTATTTTCTTTTTTTTTGCTTCTGGTTTAAGGGCCTTCTTTAAAACTCTCACTAATCATTTAAAAATAAAGAAAAAAAAAAAGCTGATTACCAGAATTTGAGAAGTGTCACATGATGATTAAGTGGCTGGGGAAGAAAGGTTTAAGGAGCTGCGGTTTTTAAGTCTGGAGGGAAGAACCTGGAGGAGGGAATCAAATAATGATTTTTAAGTACCAGGCACTTACTAATCAAGTGACAGGCACTTCGTGAACACTTAGCAGAGACCCAGCATTGAGCAGCGTGCCCAAGCTCTGCCCTAAAGCCATGAAGAATAAGATTCTAAGAAATAAGTGCACAGTGATGTAGAAGTGATTTAAGATAGACATAAGGAAGGACTTCCTGAAGCTAAAAGCAACTCATTGCAGAACTGAAATCACAGGGAGTTCAGAAGGAAAAACAAAGGGTGACTCAGGCCTTTTATAAGCTTTTTTGTTGAAGAGTCAGGATTGGTAGGTACAGAATCTAGCAGTCAACTTGAGTGACCAGTTGTGTTGTTGTGGTCTCCAAAGGGAGTTGGTGGGACAGAGGAAAAGGGTGGTAGTTATGTATTCGGGGGTTCTGTGGAAGAATCAGCTCCATTGGCTCTTCAAGGGCAGAGAGTAACCAAGTCCAATCTAACTCTGCACCCCTATCAACAAGAGGGTGTCTGGCAAACTTGGCACCAACTACAAGATGAATGACCAATGACAGCTCTTGAAAAATGAGGGCGAGAATGGCACACAAGGCTGTGGGGAGCGTGCTTTGGGCAGAGACACATAGGGTACAAATGGGAAGAGGAGGAGCTTGGTGAATATGGCGGGGGGGGAGTGGTGCTGGTATCTGGAGGTCCACAAAAATCAGGCAGAGAAAGAGACTTGACATGGTGGGCACCATTTTAGGCTCCTGAAAGGGAGACAAGAAAAGATAGAAGTAGTGGTTTTGGAATGTTAAGTTTGCTAAATGTGAGCAGGATGGATTGGAAAAAGAAGGCAGGGGAGAAAAAAGACAGCTTGATCCTTCACAGTTTCTGTATACCACTTCACCTTGTGAATTTACTTTGGAGCACTGACCACAAATTAAGCGTCTGTCTACTGAATTACCCATTGCCTCCCCCCATCCCCTATCACCATCAGACTATCAACTCCCTGAGGGCAGGGGTCCTATTTGTCTTGTTCTCTGCTGAATTCTTAGCAACTAGTATAGACTATAATGTGCTGCAGTGCTCTACAAATATTTACTGAATGAATGAGTATACTAAACGAGGAATGGGAGATGAAGTTCTAGACTCCAGGTCAAAGTCCTGAGCTCTTCATCTCTGGTAATCTTAGAAAAGAGCCAAGTTGTCTAACTAGCTGGACTAGTTAAGAATGCCTTCTGTTCAGGGATGGAAAGATGAAGCCCAATTGTGCCTTCCAACCCAGCGAACCTTGGATTTTGTTCCAAGATGTCCAATGTGAGGCACCTAGTCATGCCAGGCATACCTCAGGGCCATGAAATGTTTCTTCCGACTGGTACTTCCCATCTGAGATAGGGAGTTGTGATTCCAAAATTCTTAAGACACCAGAGCTGGGCAGCACAGCCAGACAGTGCCTTTGGTTCAATTAAAATGTTTTTGACAGCTTACCAAGTGCTTGCTACTATCCAGTGAGTGCACAAAAGGAAAGACGCATGGCATCCTAGAAGGACAATAGAAAAGAGAAGGGTTTCATTAACTCATGTAGGGTCCGTTATACCTGCTCATTTCTCCACTGGCATTTCTGTGGGAGAGGCAGAGAGATGTATCCTAGAAAGATGCCATTTCTGGAGTCTTCAAGGCTTATTTAACTTTGTTATCTATAAATGTGAAGCCTTCAGCAAGCAACTGTACTTCTCTAAACCTCAGCTCTTCACCTGTGAACTGAGAATAATCATAATAATGGTTATAGTAAGAATTATTACAAAGCACTTTACAAAGAGAAAAGTGTCAGATAAATATCACTCATCTATTATTTTGGTTTTTCTTATTTTCTTTGGAGACTCACCTCGAGCCACTAAGTCAATCATTATCATTTTGGCAAAAACTCCTATCTCTAAGCTCAATGCTAACATCACCCAAAGAACAAACCAAATATTCTTTTCCCAAGTTCTCTTTTACTACCACTTGT
Organism: Cacajao melanocephalus; assembly: GCA_963573385.1. NCBI lineage: Eukaryota > Metazoa > Chordata > Mammalia > Primates > Pitheciidae > Cacajao > Cacajao melanocephalus. Next base: position 5,319 of record CAUYLG010045058.1, on the reverse strand, counting down.
AGTCACAAAAATTGACAACTTGGGTTCATACTTACATCTGTTTCCTTTGTGTATATTTTATTTTGGTTTGACAATTACTACAGTCTGTAGAGATGTTTCTTGTGTAACAACATTGTTCTGGCTTTGAGTAAAACTATTGCAGAATTTAAATTGCCTAGGATATCACATAAGTCCTCTGATCTAAATTTTGCAAAAGTGCGTGATACATGTGCTGACTGGAATGGAAGGCTCTCCATTCCATTTTTTCTTTTCTTTCTTTTCTTTTCTTTTTTTTTTTTTTTGAGATGGAGTTTCACTGTGTCACCCAGGCTGGAGTGCAATGGTGTGATCTCAGATCACTGCAACTTCTGTCTCCCAGATTCAAGGGATTCTCCTGCCTCGGCCTCCTGAGTAGCTAGGATTACAGGTGCCTACCACCATGCCAGCCAACTTTTTGTATCTTTAGTAGAGACGGGGTTTCACCATGTTGGCCAGGCTGGTCTTGAACTCCTAACCTCAGGTATATCTGCACACCTCAGTCTTCCAAAGTGCTGGGATTACAGGCATGAGCCACTGTGCCTGGCCTCCATTCTGTTTTAAAACTTTTAATCCCTAATTCTGTGTTTGAAGAAGCTCAAAAGGCCCTACACTCATTCATTCATTTGTTCATTCATTAAATAAATATTTATGAGTTTTGGAGTAGATAACTGTTGGCACCCTGCCCACATCCCCTCTGTCATTCCTGTGCATATCAACAGCCTGTGATTGCAAACACCAGCAACCTTCTTCCTAAGTGCCTTCTCTGAGGTGTGGGCTGGAAATACCAGAGAGCTAATGCCTCCAGGAGCAGCCTTCAACAAGTGATGGATAAGAACTGGTGAATAAGTACTCCACTTCCTTGTTCTCAGTTTGGAAGCAAGAGAATTCCTCAATGGGATTACACGTCAGCTGCCCACAGTGGTAACCTGCTGATGACGTACTGTTCACTGACTTTCTCACATTCCCTTTCTTACTTTCCCACTCACCTACTGGTGATTCCTGGGATCACCCTCCAGTGGCTTTCACTCCAACCCTTTTTCTCAGGGTCTGCTTCTGGGGAGATGTAACCTAGGGAGAATTCTTACCAGAACAAAGGCATCGGACTAGGTGTCCATAATTAAACATTGGGTAGAGCCACTGATTCTAATGAATCCACAGTTCAGACAGGGAGATGATATGTGTGCAGAAATGCCAACATGAACATGCCCATCTCATTTTTCTAACATTTAAAAATCCTGCTTGGGCTCTCTCTCGCTCTTTCTCATATGCTCAGGAGCGCATGCACAGACACACGCACACAGACACACACACGCACACACACACACAACTACTCTCTACTCTAATCTTGTATTTAGTGGTATGGTAGAGCCAGCTTGCTTATGAGAGCTGACTGTTACATTTTTAGGAATTTTTCGAGCAGTCTGTTAAACACAGCCATTATTAAAAATTAAATTATATAAACTTACAATGAAATAGATCATGTGAAAAACAAAGGTAATATACACTCAAAATCATCACTTCCTAATTACTACATTTTAGCATTATCTATACACTTGGAAAGATTTCTGTCTCTTGTGTTTTTATGGTAGAAATAGTAGACAGGGGTGTGCTACTGCAAATTTCTTCCCATCTGTGTCTTCAATGACTCCATAGCTTGAAATCGATTGGCTCTGATGAGAATATTTACACCACAGAAATTGGCAGATGCTGTAAATCAGGGAGTGCCCCCATCCCCATCTGCACCTCTGAGAGTCGGTTGTTAAATATTTACCAGCACATCATCAACCATATCTTACCTAGAATCTTGTCATGGACTCTTAACTTGAGTCCTGAATCTTTCATTACACTGTCCAATCTATCTTGCATATCGCTGCTAAAGTGACCTTTGAAAAAGCACATCAGATTGCATCATTCTTCTGCTTAAAGCTCCCACTCAACCTCAGCTTCCCATGGTATCCTCAGGTCTCCCTGGTCTGGGACCTTCCTGCCTGCAGACCACCTTCCTTTCTATCCCTTCCACTTGCCTCAGCGCTCCAGCTACACAGCCTTCTTTCTGTTCCTGGAACCAGCTGCTGAGCTCTTCCCTGCCCCAGGATTTTTGTACTTACCCTTCCTTTTCCCAAGACAAGATCAGCTTCTTTTCATCGTTTAAGTCTCAACTCAACCATCAGAGACACTTTCTCTGACCATCTTTCCATCCGCTGCACTCCCCATCTCCAAATCCCTGTCCCTCTCCATCACCTGAACCCATTCTCATTTCCTCATAGCCCTTTGCACCAGTCAATTCATCTTACTTATGTATTGGTTGCTTTGTCTACTGTCTCTCTTCCCGCTAGAATGTGAGCTCCATGAGAGAAGACCCTTTGTTTGTTCGTGGCTGTCTCACCAGCACCTAGAACAGTGATTGACACATAGTGGGTCCTCAGCTGCATTCATCTGTTGGATGAGTGGATGTACATTCTTTTTACCTTCTCCATTCCTATTCATTTCTCAGCCTTCCATGATCTGGTGGTCTCCTTACCAACCACTCCTCCTTTAAAGCTATTTCCCCAAGGTCCCTGGTGACTCCTGAGTTGCCATGTACCCTGGTCTTTGTCTTGCTGGATTTCCAGACTACATTTAACATCCCCCAATTCTTGAAAATCTCTTCCCTCTGTGAGGCCATCCTTGCCTGATTTACCTTTTCCAACGCTTCTTCTTGGACTCAGTAGTTGATTGCATCACTGGTGCCATTGCTTTACTCCTGCCTGTATTTCTTTACCCCTTCAATCTGGGCTCACCTATCCAAATACATCTTGTGTATGTATATCTGCTTGTTTTCTTTTCCTTCAACCAACCCCATGAGAAGGGAATGCCCCTTCTAGCTTGCTGGTCACAACAAGAGAGGGTGAGCCAGGTGGAGCAGAGCTTGCAAGGTCCCCAGCCAAGCCCAGGCTGGAGGTGAGCTCCCAGGCCATCCAGAGACCTGTCAGTGAGCCAGCCAAGATCAGCCAAGCCTCAGCTGACCCACAGATGTGTGAGCTCTAATAAGAAACCATATTTGTTTTAAGCCACTGAGTTTGGAAGTGGTTTGTTACCTAGCAAAAGCTTATTGATGCAGACTCTTTTCTGAGTTTTCCTTTCTTTGTTCAGGACTCAAGCATTTTCTCCTGTTCCCATCCACATGCAACTCCCACCCTCTCCAGGGAGTATGGTCATTGCTCTCCTTGGGGTCTGAACCTCCACGGGTATGCTTAGGTTTCCAAATTGCATCACTGCCCCTGACATCCAACCCTGAGCCTCAGACCTACGGAAACACTGTCTCCACCTGGACTTTCCTCAGGCTCCTGAAGTCCAGCAGGTCAAAATGCAACATTTCCCCCAGCCTCTGCCCCCGACCTGTTCATCCTTTTGTGTGCCCTGCTCCAGCAGTGACACCGCCATGCTCCCTTTCCCTTAGGCCAGAAACAGGGGCTCACAGGTAACCCCTCTCTCTCCTTCACACCTGCTGGTCCCCAAGCCTCACTTTCTACTACTTCATGTCCTAATACCCCTCATGAAGGACTTTGCCTACCCCTGCCACTGCCCCATTCCAGTCCTCGTCACCTCTCACTTGAGATATTGTGATGGATGGGTCTCCCAACCCTGTAGGCCCCAAACCTAGCTTAGCATCCACCCAAAATATAGAATATCAAAGCAGTCATCGCAGCTGTCATCAATCACAAACCCCTCCTTGAGTTGCCACTCCCAGAGGGTTAGGCTTAAGCCCTGCCCCCTTCTTTTTTTTTTTTTTTTTTTGAGTCAGAGTCTCACTCTGTCGCCAGGAGCCAGGCTGGAGTGCAGTGGCACAATCCTGGCTCACTGCAACCTCTGCCTCCTGGGTTCAAGGAATTCTCCTGCCTCAGCCTCCCGAGTAGCTGGGACTACAGGCGCACGCCACCAAAAACGCCCAGCTAATTTTTGTATTTTTAGTAGAGATGGGCTTTCACCACGTTGGCCAGGATGGTCTCGATCTCTTGACCTTGTGATCTGCCTGCCTTGGGCTTTCAAAGTGCTGGGATTACAGGCTTGAGCCACTATGCCCGGCCTCCTGCCCCCTTCTATAGGCTTAGCACACCTTCCGCAACCTGATGCTGAAGGCAGGGGTTATGCCATGGGCCCTGGGCCCCAGTGTTCCTCCTCCAAGCCCTGTGACATGGGCAGGTTCCTCGATCTCTCTGTGCCTCAGTTTCCTCATCTCTAAAATGGAGATAACTCTACCTCCCTTATAGGGTTGTTCTGAGGGTTACGTAACTTTACATATTTGTTGAGTGTCTCAAATGGTACCTGGCGCCAAAGACCTAAACATGTTCTATATTATCACAGTGGCTTTATTTTCACATGATATTTTATTGTACTTGTCATTTGTCATCCTTTCATAGTTGTTGACAAAGCAAAATCTCTTTTTAAACCATAATGTATACGCCGGGTGCGGTGGCTTACACCTGTAATCCCAGAACTTTGGGAGGCTGAGGCGGGCAGATCTCAAGATCAGAAGTTTGTGACCCACCTGGCAAACATGGTGAAACCCTGTCTCTACTAAAAATACAAATATTAGCTGGATTATAGGTGGGCGCCTGTAATCCCAGCTACTCGGGAGGCTAAGGAAAGAGAATCATTTGAAGCTGGGAGGTGGAGATTGCAGTGAGCCGAGATCATGCCATTGCACTCCAGCCTGGGTGATAGAACGGGACTCCATCTCAATAAATAAATAAACAAACAAACTGTAAGATATAATATATTCTCATCTTTTTGTCTATTCTTTCAGATAATATTTGCAATTTAGTAATAGAAAGCAAAGCATTGTCATGAATTAATGGACCATATTAGGTAATTATTCTTGTTTGTTTAATTTTTTCTAATAAGAATGCTTTATTTGTTTTTAATACACACCTAAAACCAAATGCATCTTTTTTTTTGTCAGGTTGATTGAAGCAAAAATTGCTTCTGAACCAAATGTATCCTTTTTAAGAGTGTACAATCTGATGAGTTTTACCACAGCCATGTAACCATCACTATAATCAAGATAGGAAACATCTGCACCACCCCAGGGAAGTTCCCTATTTCCCTTATAATCACCTGTGGAGAATCAGCTCTTCCCAGCCTCTCCCTCATCCTTCAGCCTTTGCCAACAACTGAGTTGTTCAACAGATCAACTGAGATAATGTGATCTCAGATTACCATGCCTCTCCCTCTCGCGGCCCCGGCCGCCGCGGCCCCCCCCGGCCGGGGGCGGGCCGGCGGGCGGGGGGGGGGGGGCGGGGGCGGGGGGGGGCCGGGGGG